>JALMQS010000117.1:9204250-9300632 GCA_024734495.1 Forficula auricularia
CGAACACAGATTGATTTTTATATTAACAATTTCCTAGATATAAAACAGAAATAACATATATAGAATGAGGCAACCGTGTTTTTGAACCAGAATAGAATATTTTTCTCCTTTTTATCTTTACATAAAGAAATCTCAAATTCAAATAACACTAAATTTATACTGTCTTACAATTTTTCTACTATATTAAAACATATGTCAATGACACTAGCCAAGTTATAATCAAATGAAATAAGCTGACGTGTTCTGATGTGGCCATCCACTTGACTTTACCATACAACCTGGCCCCCTCACTTATATTTAATATTTAATCAAATTATTTATAATCATGTAGGGGAGGGGGGTTAGTTTTTCCTTTTTTTGACTCCTGGGGGCCCGCTGATTATGTATACAAAATTTGGGTGAGTTTGGCAGAAGAGGCTATATTTTCATTTTTTGACCATACACCCCCTCCCCCCACACCCATTTTGGGCGGTTAGTTTTTGAATTTTTAGACTTCTGGGGGTCCACTGATTATTTATACAAAATTTTTAATCCACCTCCACCCCCTTAATTTTGGGTCGATATGCACCAAAAATCTAATCACCTCTTAATCTCAATGGACCAAAGCTACGTGGGAAATTTGGTTTTGATATTCATACTAGTTTTTGAGCTAGCTCGTCCACAAAAAATTTGGTAACGCACAGACTGAACGGACACCCAACCAGACAACCGGACAACTAGACAACCAGACAGACTAACTAACAGACATTTTGACAAAACAATTTTTATTTCAAAAAATATAATTTTTTCGATGTTCACTTATTAGAGCTTTTTTGTAGAGCGAAATGCCATGGTTTTGCTCAATTTTTTTAATCAAAATAATTTCAGCCGTTTTTTGAGATATTTTTGAAAAAAAGAATGAAAAAACCACTTTTTTTTTATCTTTGTATTTCTTGAGCAAAAAACTATAAATGCCGCTTAGATTTTGGGTGTCTATCCTAAAATTCACCGTGTCATTCAAAGAAATGTGAATCATTTCACTTATTGTTCTTTTAAAATATATTGGTTCGAAATCCAATATTGATGTATTGTTAAATTCTTTGTGAATGTGCCAAATATTTTTTGTGTTCTGATGGTCTTCAATGGTAACGAAGATAATAAGAAAATTTAGACGAATGTGTGACATGACTATTTGGTAGGTAAACTATTAATACATGTTTGTTTTGGAATTGTAATTGTACTTTTGTTAATTCATATCAATAATGTTCTTATAATTGTAGAAGCCCTGAAGAAGTCGGCAAAGTCGACGAAACGTTGGTTGATAAATAAAAAAGTCACACATAAAAACTTGTCCTTATTTTCCTAATATAAACTTTCAAATTAATTATTATTATTATTATTTATTTATGTATTTATTTATTAGAAAATATATTTCCAACTAGAGTGAAATTGCTTAACACGAAACGAGGGGACAGAAATATTTCTTCGCTGTGTGAAAACATATTGCATGCATACAAAAGTCATATATCTATATAATTGTAGATATATATATATATATATATATATATATATATATGTGTATATATATATATATATATATGTGTGTGTGCGTGTGTGTATATATATATATATATATATAGGTACTCACAAAATTACATTTTATTAGAGTACATCATATTAGATACACACTACATTTGAAATTTTAAGGCGAAGTAGACGCTATTGATAAAACTCTTTCTCTACAAACGATTCCTGAATCCCGACATCGAATATATACTCATAGTTGACCGCTTCAAGTAATATTATAGAATCGAAAAGAATTTCGTCTATAACTTAGCTTGTTTTAAAAGTTTTGTCCGTTTTAATGTCATGTGTTTTTGTAGCTCCATATCTCAATAAATATTTATTCTACTTTGTCGTGGTATATACTGATCGATAGAGAATTTTGTTTCTATACGTGCTGTTCATTTTTTACAAATTTTTTGCCTTTTTTCAGGTTATTACTATGATATTATCAAGCGATTTTCGGCGAATTTTCTCTACGAATTCAAATTGAATCAAGCGCTGCCGAAACAGCCCTAAAAATTAACCAGGCATTTGTGATAGTGTTAATGTTAACACTGTTCGACGTTGGTTTTCGAAATTTCGTTCGGAATTTTAGCCTCGAAGATGAGTCGAAATTGGTCGACCTAGAGTAATCAGGACGAGGATTTGAGGACCCTACCAGAACTGACCCATCGCAAACGGTGCCGTGGGATGGCGGAAGAGCTGGGCGTCAGCTCCCCTGCGGTTTTTGATGGTTTAAAACGTATTGCAAAGGTCACAAAGCTTGAAAAGTGAGTGCCCCACGATTTAGAACGATCGACGGAAGGTTATCCACGATTCCGGGGTCTGTTCTTCTACTTTGCTTTGCTTTTGCCAACCGAAACGATCCTTTTTTGATCGGATCGTCCGCTTGTGATGAAGCGTGGATCCTCTACGACAAACAGGGGTACGATCAGCATAGTGGTTGGACACCCGGTGAACCTTGATCCAGGCACTTCCAAAGAGCGCTGAAACACTCACCAAAAAAAGGACCATGGTTACTGTATGGTGGTCAGCGGCTGAGTGTGATTCACTATAACTTTCTGCAACCGGGCCAAACCATCACAGCAGAGTCCTATTGTGAGGAAATCGACGAAATGTACCGAAAATTGCGTCAGCAGCAGCCGGCACTGGTCAACAGAAGAGGTCCGATCCTGCTCCACGACAACGCCCGTCCGCACGTTTCACAAATCACCGTCCGAAAATTAAACGAATTGAGCGTCGAAGTTCTGCCTCACCCACCATACTCCCCAGACCTCTCGCCAACCGACTACCATCTTTTCAAGCACTTCGATAACTTTCTCACCGGTAGAACCTTCGCCAATCAGGACCAGGCAAAAACGGCCTTCGTCGACTTCATCGAATCCCGAGCACCCAATTTTTATGCCGACGGAATTAATAGACTTGTGTTACGTTGGCAAAAGTGCACTGATTCAAATGGCGCTTATTTCGATTAAATTGAATAAGTATTCACTGAGATATTACAGTTTAAAGTAGACTCATAAAAACGGACAAACTTTTGAAACAACCAATATGATTAATAGAGAAAATTCTTTATTTCATGTCTGATCTTGTTTCAATGTCGTGGATATGGCTTGTATTGACATGTATCAGGATTATTATAAAGCGCCCAAGATTATATTTCGCATCCTTTTCTTTTTATACCAGAGTGAAATTCTACCACAATTGCATTTCAGAGAATTTATTATTTTTTTAATTTTTATCTTTAATTGTTTTTAAAATATTTTCGTGGAAATAAGGAATTATTTTTCGAAATTATATAGATTCTTTTCATTTGCTTTTAAGGAAGAAAAAAATTATCGAATAGATTTTTTTCATTAAATAATTATATATCTACTGAAATTATTTTTATTATGTAGATTTTTATTCAAATAAATAAAATTGTTTTTAATAAAATTAATAATTTTATTTTGAGTTAAAAAATAAAATTGAGAGAGTCTTCTGTTTTTTAAATAAAATAATTTTTTAATTAATTTAATTAATAAATATTGTATTAAAAATTATTTTATTTAAAAAACAGAAGACTCTCCATTTTATTTGCTTAAAAAATAAAAAAAATTCTGTTACCATCGACAGTGAAATCTTTTATTCAACTAATTAATAATTTATTTTTCCTAATGAAATTTCCTCGGTAGGCTTGCAAACTAAAGCCTGCTGGGCGTGTTTAATGATTTAATTTTTTTTATTTTCGTAAAAAAAATTCGAATTTTTTTTTTCAATTTTTCAGGTACCTAAAATCCAAAAAATTGAAAAATCTCTCACTGTGTGTGTCCAAATACACACACGGCACTTGAACGAATTTGAACGATTCTGCGTTCTTGCCTAGTGAAGAATGGGGAATCGGGCTGACAAATTTTTTTTATGACTACGTTTTTGAATTATCGTAAATCTTATTTATTTATTGGATAACTCGACAAAAGCTCTAGTAGAGATTAAAAATTATTTATTTTTTATTTTTATTTCTTACTTTTACGATTAGACATACTTTACTTGAGGCAGGAAAAAAATAATAAATAAAATTTAGTCTTTTTGATTTTAAAGTCGATTCTTCCACGTTTTCAGTAGAGGTTGCCATTAATAGTCAAAACATCAAAAATGAAATGCAATAAGGTTATGGGGGGATGTATGTATGTATGTATGTATGTATGTATGTATGTGTGTGTATGTGTGTGTGCGTGTATCGTTTTTTTCGTCCACGATTTTTTCCACACCTTTGCGCTGATTGAAATGAAATTGAAAACCTACCATTAGTTTAACAAAATGAAGCGCTGATTAGTTTTTGGTACATATCGGCACAGAAACATTAGTACTTTATTTCAGTACTTTTTTAGTTTTTTCTAAATATCTTGAAAATGACCTAACCAATTTTGATGAAATTTAATATCCTAATTAAGTACCTTGGGGACCACAAAAAAGGTTAAATAAAATTTTTAGTAAAATCATATTTTAAAGTACTTTACTCTATACTAAAATAGTACTTTTTTAATTATAAATTCTTTAAAATTCAAGCTTGAGTTGTTTGCCATAAAAGAATTTAGTCTTTTTGATTTTAAGTCGATTCTTCCACGTTTTCAGTAGAGGTTGCCATTAATAGTCAAAACATCAAAAATGGAATGCAATAAGGTTATTCCTCTAGTAATAGATAAGAATCGATCGTTATTTTTGATTTTAAGTCGATTCCTCCATGTCTTCAGCAATGATTACCAATAATAACCGAAACGTCAAAAATCCAATGTAGAATTGTTATTCCTCGACTGTTAAATGAGAATCGATCATTATTTTTGAATTAAAGTCAACATGAACTGCAAATTGCAAGTGATATCTGATTAATAATAAAGGAATAAACATATTAATATTTCAAATGAATTTGGATAAAGTTTAGCAACGATCCGTTGCAGTTTATTTTCATAGCTATTGGACCTTTTTTGTTAGGTTTGTTTAGACCTAATTTCTTCATTTATAGACAATTTCACGATGATTCTTTTTTATTCGAAAGGGGTATCTTGGGGATGATTGTCATATTATGCCACTTAGCCTCCGTTGTCGCGCTGCGACAATGTAAGGTAATCAAATAACTCCGCTGTCGCTGCTGAGGCGACATTGTATGATAAGCTTCTACTCCGTTGTCGCCGCAGCGGCGACTTAAAAGAAACAATGTTTTTATTTTAAATATAAATATATATTTAATTCAAATATTCTTTGGTTCTTCATCAAGTTCTATACTCTTAATTTTTATAAAATATATTGTATTTTTATATTTTCACTCATATGATGAGTCATTATTATTATTTTGAGTCGGATTTTCTGATAAGGTCATATTAAAAATTGTCCGGAGTGCAATTAATTTTGGTCAAGTTGTCATGATAGTATGATCACTGATAACATCACTATAACATGAGCAAAAGTAAAAATAATTTTTAAAGAAAAAAATAAAAACCGGCTTCAAAAAATTAAATGCAACAAATTAAATACACTAAAAGGTATAAAATAATTATTATCTTATTTAGTTACAACTAAACGACGAAATATTAACATGAAATTACTTTTTGAAGTCGGTGCCAAACATATACCTTTTATGAATCGCACTCGACGGATCTTACTTAGTACGTTTGGCGAGGTATGCTCGCTTATAGCTATAGTTTGTTTTGGTACCGACTTCAAAAAGTAATTTCATGTTAATATTTCGTCGTTTAGTTGTAACTAAATAAGATAATAATTATTTTATACCTTTTAGTGTATTTTATTTGTTGCATTTAATTTTTTAAGTCAGTTTTTATTTTTTCTTAAAAATTATTTTTTATTTCATCTACTATCTGTTGTAAGAGGAGGCCTCCTCATGCGCGGCCAAAATAAATATTATATAATAGGGCGCCATAGAAAAATCTTAATTGAAAAAAGGCTTGGAAAAGTTTGGGAACTCCTGTGTTAAGCGATTTTTGTTTAAAGAAAAAAAATGTATGAGAATACCTAGTATTTTGTCTAGTATTATTTCGTGTTAACCGATTTTCTTGTTAAGCGTTTTCGCGTTAAACGATTTCCACTGTATTTATTTTACCTATGCCTGGGGTTCATTAAAAAATAAATAAAACTTGTCAAAGACTACTAATATTAAGTAAAAGCATATAAGCTATGCAATCCGACCTCTGACTAATAAAGCCACACAAATAAGCTTGCTCTTGAGAGGAGGGAAATCTAATGAGGACATTAAACAAACCAGCTGTGCCCGTGTACCAGTCGCATTAACGACATTGCGAGTCAATCACGTTTCTAAAACGCAAAAGCTTGACACCTTAAGCTGAAGGGATAGCGTTATTATTGTTGGTACTTGAACGGCTCAAGAGCCTTCCTCTCCGGAATATTTGATGGCGGCAACTGGAACTGTGCTCTGCAGCTGTGTCCAACCGATTTATATTCAACATGACGCGGAATAATGGGCGCCACTGTTTTAGCACGGTGTGCATACGCCGAACTGCATTTCTGACCCCAACTTACTAGCTCCATGAATGTTGTTATCCATCAACCCAAAAACATTCCGAACAAAACAAAAACCAGAATGTATTTTTCTCACTCAAAGTAATGAGTTTTCCTTCAAAGGTGTAATTAGAGTTTTTATAAAAACAAATCAAACAAGGTGTCCTGCCGCAATTGTATAAATAAACATACACGCATATATCCCCCCCACCCTCCATCTGGAGACACACGTGCAGTCTGTCAGCCAGAGAGTTCGGGGAAAACGGGCGAAGCACCATTTCGAGGCTACATTCGACCCCCCCCCCCTACTAACTATTAGACCTACACACCTGCAAATTTTGCATGCCTAACTAATGAGAGCTTGTCTTAACCCACTGATACACACCTAAGAATCCCCAAATTTCATGAATAAATCTGTGCCAAAAAAAGCTCTTGAGTTATTGAGCTCTGAAAAGTGCAATTTTTAACATTGACTGACTCACTCACATATCAAAAACCTAAAGTATTTCCGCTGAAATTTGGCATACTGATAGAGTTTGAACTACAATTAAAGAAAAAAATCGAAAAGGTGAAACTTTCCCTTTTTCAGGACCTAAAATGAAGGGGTTAATTAACATTTAGTGAAAATACAATCAAGCTAGAATGCTGAGAAAATTTAAAAACCAAAACTTTCCCTTCTCCGGTGTCAGAAATGAAGAGTGAAGTTTATAAAGAAAAACCGACCGAGTTTTTAACAGATATTTTATAAGAGATATGTGTAATAATTAATAATATAAATGTTTAAAATGTGATTATTTAGATGAATTAAAGGATAAAACTTTTCACAAATTAATGATATCTGACCAAAAGAAACATAGATGCGAAGAAAAGGCCATGTTAGAGTACAAACGACGTTCGAGATTGTCGGCTTTGCCGACATAAGATTTGAGATCTAAACGGGTACTGCAAATTCCATAGCAGCTGCTTAAATCATAGCTATAGGAATGAACAACGTTCTTCAATTGATTTAAAGAAAATTTGTTAGGTACGTTCTTTGATATTAAATTTATAACTTGGCAAGTTTTATATCCAACCAAATTGTTTGTAGTATAAAATAGAACAACTATAGCAAAGCTAAATTTTAACCTTGTATTATCACCACATTAAACGTAAGTTGTTGACAATTATAACTTGCCATGTTATAAATTTAATATCAAAAAACGCAACAAATTTTCTTTTAAATCAATTGAAGAACGTTGTGCATTCCTATAGCTATGATTTAAGCAACTGCTATGGAACTTGGTACCCGTTCAGATCTCAACTCTTTTTGTCGGCGAAGCGAATTTGTACCGAATATGTGCCACTGCATTTATGTCTTTGGTCAGATACATGTTACAGTCAAATTTTTCTTTGGACTTTCTTTTTCTTAACCATATCTGTCCATGCAGCTCGCTGTCGGATTATGTATATTAGAAAAAATATTTCAAATTTATTTTAGAGTGAGCCAGAGTGAGGGAAATAAAGATACCTGAACAAAATCAATTGATGAGTCACGAATCCCCCGCCCCATAAAAAATCTCCATACTTAGCCCACTGTATATGTATATAAACATGGGTTGACTTATAGGTTGAAGGGTTCTGTGACTGATCAATTGATTTGTTCAGGTATCTTTTTCCCCTCAATCCCGCATACCTAAAAAAATTTAAATCCTTTTGTAATATACACAATTCTGACACAGCTATGTTAATAATAGAATGTGATTCGAAAAGAAAATCAAAAGAAAAATTTAACCTTATCATTTATTGGGAAGGGGAGTTTGAACCCATTGAACCCCCCTTATACTATATACGTCCTATATTATACCATCTAGATTAGTATATATGTTTCGTTTATTTTGAAAGTGGTGTAAGTCCATTTTTTTGTTATTTCGAGATATTTATATTTTTATGTAGGTAATTATTAATTACAATATTATATTTCGATTATTTTTATTACCAAAAATTAGTCACTATTTTTTTTTATGATAGTGATTGAAGAAGATTACACAAAAAAGGTGCATCAAATGCCTGGGTTGGCCCCTCCATCATGAAAAAAAATGGACGCCTGTAAAGTCGGTATACGGGCGGCAAGTTTACGTGACAACGACTTTGAGTGAGTAAAATAATTTTAATGGCGAATATTCAATTCGATATAGTAGGAAGAAGGATGAAATAATAGTATACAATTTAAAACAATTATTTATACAAAAGAATTATATTCAAAACGTTAATTTATGCAAGAGAGCTCGCCTGTCACTGCTTTTATGTCTGTCTCTCGCGCTCTTAGGCGGGCTAACCATGCCCGAGTGGAAGGGACGCGTGCCTCTCACTCGCTCTCGTTGTGAGCACGCCCAACGTGCAGACGGAGCGTAACACGCAGTTTCTTGAAGTGTAATCACCGGCAAACCAATTTATAAGACGTTGTCACGTGAAAAAGAAGAAGAAGGGGATTTTATGGGCTGGGTAGGAGTTGAAGGTATCTGTGGATGCGGGTCTTAAACAGCTGAAGGTTATAAGTTGAGGGGAAGACGGTGGCTGGAAGTGAGTTCCAGTCTCTTGAGGTCATAGGGATAAAAGAGTTGGCGAAAGCGTTGGTTCGGCTTTTATCCAATTTGACAGCGAAGGGGTGCTGAGCTTTCGAAAACCGCGTGTTTCTAGCAAAGAGGGCTCTAGGGGGGATAATTGATTTCAGCTCTACTGAACAGACACCATGATAGTATCTGTAGTACAGGGAAAGGGCAGAAACGGTTCTTCGGTGAGCCAGGGAGTCGAGTGGGTTTGTTAGGGCTGGGTCTCCTATTAGTTTAATTGCTCGTTTCTGAATTGCATCCAGTGTGGCAAGAGAATGCTTGGAGGCCCCTCTCCACAGATGAGAGCCATATTCGAGACAGGGATGAATTTGAGCCTTATACAGTGTAAGAAGTAAACTATTGTCTTCAAAGAAATATGGAGGTCCACTATAAAAGAGTGTCAGGTCGCTGACCACCCTAGGGTCAGCCCTGGTTGCGAGGATTCCCTACCGAATAACTAGTACATACACATATATTAAATTTATTAATTTTTAGAGAATTCCCCGCAGCTGTTTCTTTTCATTTTGCAATTTTTCTGCATGTGCGAAAGAAGCAAATGCAAGCTCGTAAGTGATTATCGTCGAAAGTCAATGACTACCTATCTCTATTAGATTTTATTTTCAATTTAAAAGGCCACCGCTTTGATTTGTCGGACCAACCCAGTGACAGTGTTTTCTTTTTCTTTGTGTGGGGAGAGGAGAGGTCAAATTTTTTTTAAATATGGTGGATTTAGAACTTTAAATTAACCAAAAATTAACATAAATTTTTCTTCACTATCCCTTGGGGTGCCTTCCATTACTTTTCAACTAAAAATTTATTAAAATTAGAAAATTTAAATTATTAATTAAAACCCTCTACGGAGTTCAGGGGGCTAACCCCCTGGCAGTAAGATGAGCCGCAGAAGGCGGGCTTTGCAGCTGGTATTTATATAAATAACAAAAAAAATTATTTTATAAAAATTTTTGCCAGGGGCATAAGAATTTTAGAAAGGCTATAAGTGGACCATGACACAAAAAAGGTTGGGAAACACTGCCTTGGAGTGTAAACATGCTAACTCACAACAAGAAAATTTTACAGGGCAGAGAAAAAATAAACAAAATTTAATATTGTTATTTTGGAAAGAAACTATTTTTCATATTTTTTTCTACAACTTAGGATCGTAATTTCAAGTAGCAGTTTTACTTGGAGGATGTTGGATCTTTTTCTTTCGAATGGTATTAATATGTCATATTTGATACAAAATGGAGTTAGCAGACGTTTATAGTTTCATTTAAATAAATCAAATTTGTAATGTTAAATCAAATTTTTAATTGAAATCATAGGGAGTTTTTTGTCAGGTTTTTTTTTTTTTTTTTTTAATAATATTTTAACTACAATCACTAAATAATTTTTTCTTTTTTATATATATATATATATGTATATATATATATATATATATATGTATTTCTCTTGTTTTATTGCTTACAAGTATTGCCTGTGTAATTGTTTTCATATTTTAGATGTCACAGGAACTCATTTCTGATGAGTACGTGGATTGCGACCACGGGGCTATCCGAGCTAAGTCTGACATTGCTTCCACTTACTTGTGTCAGGCTTCTCTTTTCTCTCTCCTATACGGCCTCCCTTGGCCAACTCTTTTATTTTTTTTTACCGACTCCGACGCTATTAGGTTTTCGAGGGCTAGGAGTTGATTTCCTTTTTCATTTTTCTTCTCTTCAACATGTGGAAGGCAACGGGAAACCACCACATTACAAATCCCAAGAATATGCAACATGACGATTTCTCTTCGAGTAAAGAATTCCGGAGGTAAACTAGCCCCTCGTTCGGATCTCCGGGAAGGAGCTGCCGGAGAGACCATCATAAAGGAGAAAAATAAATAATGACTTGCTACGGAAGTCGGAGCGTGACGAATGTTGGACGCTAAAGGAATAGATAAACTAATGAATTTAAAGCAGAAATGGATGAACACAAATTGGACATTAATGGGATTAGTGAAATGAGATACCCAGTAGAGGAGATTTTTGGTTTGAAAACAACATAAGAATCATTCATGCAGGAGGCAGAATGGGCGAGGCAGGGTAGGGCATTATTATGAATAAAAAAATAGGGCAAAGGGTAAAGAATTATCTTCAGGTAAGCAAAAGGATTGTTATGATCACAGTGGATTCGAAACCGAAAGATACTGTGATAATCCAGATATACATGCCTACTACACATATAAGGATGACCAAGATGATAGAAGAAATGATACGAACAAATTGAAAACCTGAATGAAGCGCGTTAAAGGGGATGAAAATTTAATAATTATGGGGATTAGAATGCAAGAGTAGGAAAAGGCAAAGAAGGAAGTGGTGGGCGAACACGGTCTAGGAGATAGGAATGAAAGGGGCGAAAGATTAGTTGAATTCTTGCAGTAAGCACAGTTTAGTAAGTAGCAAACACACTCTTCAACACCATCCAGAATGATCTACACGTGGAAAATGCCAAAAAGACAAGGGGAGATTTCAAATAGATTACATATTAGTCATCGAACAAAGATCTCAGAAATCAACTAAAGGACAAAAAGCTATCCTGGGCTGACAGCTGATAGACCACCCAATCTAGGTGATAGAAATGCCAACCAAAATTTAAAAAACTAATAAAAAGGGAGGGCCACGAAAAAACAGGGATATGCCTAAAATTAAGTGCCAAGGAAACCCAAAAACCCTCGAAAACGTAATGAATAAGAAACTGGAAAAGAAAAAACACAAATAGTAGAAGAAGATGAATCAAGGAACAAGAATGGAATGACATGAAAATCAAGCCTGACTAGAAGCCGAGCTTCAACGAAGTCATAATCAAAGAAAACAGAATTAAAAGCCATGGGTAACAGACGAAATACTGCAACTGATTGACAGGCAAAGAAAATTTAAGCACATGAAAAAGAACGAGAAAGGGAAAGAAGCCTATAAAGGTTAAGATGGAGAAGTTATAGAGAATGTGAAAAGCCAAAGAAAAAATGAGTTCAAGAAAAATGTAAAGAAGTCAACGAAAATCTAGGCAACTGGGAAAAGTTGATCCTAGACCCCAAAGCGACAGCAAAAAAGTACACTGAAGAGAACAAGCCAACAAGAGCTAGACACCAGAATGAAGGAGGCCATATTATTCAACGCAAGCGAGCAAACCACGGCAAATAGATGGAAGGAAAAAACACTAAGAAAGAGACTCTGTGCAAGAAGAAAAAACAATAGACTAGCCAGTAGAAGAAGAATCCAATTGGGCGAGACACGAATTAGGAGACTAGCCTCAGTCAGGAATTCAGACAGCTTTGAAGGAACAAAAAATAATAGAGCACCAGGAATAGACAATATACAGCTGAAATCCCTAAGAACTCAGGAGAAAAAGGCATGTATCCTTTTTGAACTAGTCAACAAAATCTATCAGTGGGAATGTCAAAGATTTCGAAAAGAACAAAATAGTCACACTTCCCAAAAAGACAGGCGCGGATAAATGTGAAAATTTCAGGACCATTAGCCTAACCTCACATGCCTCCGAAATCCTAACCAAAATAATCCAAAGAAGAATAGAACAAAGAGTTGAAGAAAATCTGGGGGAAGACCAGTTCGGCTTTAGAAGAAACAGAGGCACCCGAGAAGCAATTCTCTCTCTTAGACTAATAATAGAAAGGGCTTTTATCAGGGAAGAATCTGTCTACATCGGATTCATAGACCTAGAAAAAGCATTCGATAACGTCAATTGGGAAATTATGTTTAAAATATTAAAACAGGCGGGAATAAAATTCAGAGAAGACTAATCTACAATCTATATCAAAACCAGACGGCAATTATAAATATTGGTGATGAACAAAGAGAAGCCAAAATAAAAAAAGGTGTAAGACAAGGATGTGTGCTGTCACCCATGATTTTCAACTTATACATAGAAGAAGCGATTAAAGAATTCAAAGACAAAATTGATACAGGTATAGAAATCCAAGGTCAAAAGATCGCTATGTTAAGATTTGCCGATGACATTGCCCTTCTAGGAAGCAATAAAAAAGAATTAGAGGACGCCTTGAATGGAATTAACCAAATCCTAATAGAAGAAATCAAAATGAAAATAAACAAGAATAAAACCAAGGTCCTAGTATGTACAAAAAAAGAACAAACGAGACAGGAATGCATCAAAATTAACCAAGAAAACCTAGAAGGAGTTAAAGAATTCCGCTACCTAGGAAGTAAAATAACATGGGATGGGAGGAGCAAAAACGAAATTAAATCAAGAATTGCCCAAGCAAAAATGGGGTTTAATTCAAAACAAAAACTACTATGCTCCTCCTCAATCAGCTTAGCAAACAGGAAGTTGCTATTGAAGACATATGTATGGAGCATAGCCATGTACGGGTGTGAAACCTGGACAATTGGAAAAGCGGAGAGAAAGAGATTGGAGGCTTTCGAAATGTGGTGCTACAGAAGAATGATGAATATCAAATGGATGGATAAAATTACAAATGAAGAAGTTCTTGGAAGAATCGGAGAAAGAAGAACCTTGTGGAAGAGTCTGAAGAAGAGAAGAGGTCAGATGATGGGGCACACACTGAGACATGGGGGACTGCTTAGGGATATCTTGGAGGGGGAGGTGGGAAAGAAAAGGGGAAGGGGAAGACCCAGATTAGAATATTTCAACCAAATAATTGGGGATATGGGATGCCAGACATTTAGAGAGGTTAAACAGCTGGCGGGGGACAGAGTCGAGTGGAGACGGATTGTTGCATCAAACCAGTCTTAGGACTGTATACTCAATGATGATGATGAACATAAATTTATAATTTTTCTCATTAATATATCAAAGAATAATTGACATATTAACGAGAATTGTTTTGATCGCGCTTTTTGAAAAAGATATATATCGCGAGACTACTGCGGTTGAAGCTATTGGAGTCTTTTGCGGAGTCCTAAGTCTGGACCAAGAGAAAAAGTATGATCATTTAGCATAATCAACGTCATTTTGCGTTTAGCCCGCATCGACTCGGATGGATCCACCAAATGAATTTGGGAAATCTAAGACGTTAAATATATTCAATCTCCCAGTCCGGAGACGCCCGATCTATTGAGAACTTTTACTTATGTTAAGTTGCTTGCCATTAACTAATGCCCCATATTTCCTACATTTGATTCAATCGCGAATCAAATGGCAGGGTATTTTCTCAAATATTGAGTGAAAATAATATCTGAACTTATGTATTTCTAACTTTAAATAATGATGTTAAATAAATTTATAATTTTTCTCATTAATATATCAATGGATCATATCTTTTTCATTCTCTCTTGGTCCAGACTAAGACTCAGCAGACTCCAATAGCTTCAACCAGCAGTAGTCTCGCGATATATATTTTGTTAAAACTGTGATCAAAACAATTTCTCGTTAATATGTTAATTTTTCTTTGATATATTAATGGAAAAATTATAAATTTATTAACCTCATTATTTCAAGTTAGAAATATTTAAGTTCAGATATTATTTTCACTCAATATTTGACAAGATCACCTACATTTGATTCGCGATTGAATCAAATGAGGGAATGCTGATTAAAAATTAACATAATTAAAATTATATATTTACTCATTGTCAAGTGTTAGAAAAAATATATAAAAAATTTATCTTAATTAAACCAAAATATATAAAATCTCCAGAATGCAGAGGGCGTTTTGTCACCCCCCCCCCCACCTTCAAAAAAGGCGGCCTTTGTACCCTATTCTGCCTCATGCATAACGCTGGCGCTGTAAAGAAAATCGAATTATTTAGATCATTAAAATTTCATTTTTTTAAATATTTCATAATAACTCTAAAAGTAATTTTTTTATATATATAAGAGCAAAAAAGTAAAAGAAAATCCTTCTTATGGAGATAAACTTATTTGGAAAGTTTTTAGACCCTATACAGAGAGAATGGATTATATACCTAAAGGAAAAGCTCAAGACTGCTTAGCATATTCTGACATATCAACAAAGATTTAAGTAATGAGAAAAGAAGATCGCAATGAACAGCACTTATGTTCAGAAGAGACTGAAAGTACAAATCTGAAATAGAGTGAAAGGAGTTCCATTTGCTGCGGAACAGAGAAACCGGCAAAACAGATATCATATAAAAGTCCAATATAATATCAAAAAATCTCAAATGCATATCCTTTTAACAATGTCTGTCTGTCTGTCAGGCATTGTGAAAGTAAACTAAACAAGATACAATTTTGAAATTTACAAGATATTTCAATTTATTTTTCCGAAATCAAAAATTTTATAAAATTTTAATTCATTTATTATTTTGGCAAGAGTCAATATTTTGTGGGATCGAAAAAAAAAAAATTCCTACTATATTGTTGCGAGATATCGATGTAAAAAAAGTAGTAGTCAATTTTAAGGGATTTTTGAACCTATAGACGTTCAGGAAGTGGCATAACTTAAAATATGAAAAATTGTGCGAATGCACTTATTCTCACTCACCTTACCATCGACAAATAGTAACAAATTTGATATCTTAAATATTTTTGAAGATATAAATTGAAGGAACCAACGATATGTCGTCCAATTCACACTTGGCCGACATTTTTACAGATGGCCTCTTGGGATTTGTTCTAATAAGATTAAGTCATTAATCCTTCCTAAAACTTTATTTATGCAAAATACGCGATTTTCAACCTTCAAAGCCCATGTCAAATTAAAGAGACGCATTCGCCAAATCGTTTTTCCCTATGACTTCTAAAAGCTGGAACTTATTCCTTCCAACGTATCTCAATCTTCACTAGTTGAAGAACAGCCTTCAAAAATTCATTTGATTCAAGCCGTAAATTCTTGAAATTACCTCCACTTTTTTTCACGAAGCCATAGTTTTAGTCGTAATTAACCACTCTATAAATATGAACGGAACTAAAATCTGAGGATATGTTTTTTTAACGTGACTATCCACTCACACTACGAAATCTCTATATGGATACACACATACTAGCCTGATCGTTTCCAAGTCATTGTGCTTATATCCCCTCCTCTAAAAATAATAGCCCAAATATGTTTTTTTTTATTTTTTATCAAAACTACGTGGTAAATTATTTCAATTTTTTTCAAGTTACTCCGAATATATTATTCTAACAAATATTAGTTTTTCATTAAGATGGTGAGAGTCCTTCAATGAAAAAAAAATAAAACAATGATCATATTCCCACCCTTTCCCTATCTAGCCTATGTTAAAAATGCCATTTTTAATTGCAATTATTTCATGTTTGCTGTGGTAAATCGTCTTCAAATTTTAACAGTATGTGTATTTTGCTTTTAATGACTTATATTCCAAGTTTCAAAAACTTCTTGAATTTTTGCATTTGTGAAAGAACTACCTTAAGAGTCGGAAACTGAATCAGCTCTTTATGGCCAATATTTACCCTGTGAATATCAAACTTGGCGATAAATGATGAAATAATTCCTTTGGCCTTGATAAGGTTCATCTTGTTTCCTTGAAGCTTTATATTGACTTAATTCATTTTTTCAAAAATATCTTTGAGATACGCAAGTTCCAACTTGCGATGCTTTAAATTCTCACTTAAAACAGGATCAGACGTGTCGAGAAACTCAGTAACCGTGTCAAATAATTCGAAGAAACGGCGCAAACAGTTTTCTTTGGAAAGCCACCTCATTGCCGTATGTAGAAGCAAGCGTTCGAATTCCTCATCATTTTCATGGCAAAGTTGACGGAACAGACGGTCATTGAAGGAATTAGCTTTGATCTTGTTGACACCAGTAATAACCAGTTGTAGGGTTTCATGGAGGACACCACTCAATTTTTTCGCAACTAAGTGTTGTCGATGAATGACACAGTGAATAGTGATGACCTCTGGTACACTTGTTTCTTAAGATGGGCTAGAAACCCAGCATGACGACCTGACATGTCAGGAGCACCGTCTGTTGCGCAAGCGCTCACGTTTGTTAGGGGAATCTCTTTTTCCTCAAAATAATCTTGCACCACATTAAAAATCGACGATCCCATTGTATCAGTGATCAAAGTTCTAACAAACAACATTTCCTCGCTAATTTCCTTTTATTCATTGATAAACCTTACATAAGCTAATGAAATTACTTTGTTATCAATCACAGTTTATTCATCAATCTCCAATGCAAATTTACTTTTTTCCAACAAATTAGTGAGTTTGGATTCAACGTCCGTGGCCATTTCGTCAATTCGCCTGGAAACAGTATTGTTGCTCAAAGGAATCGATTGACTTATCTTATTACTAGGACCCTCGCCTAACATGATTTCAACAATTTTTTTGGTAGACGGTAAAAAAAGCGTTTCGCCAATTGTGTGAGGTTTACCACATTTAGCCTCAATAAAGACACCTCGTAATAAGAAGCAAGAAGACCTTTGTCAAGATCGATTGCTCGTTTTTTAAATAATTCACTTACATTAGGCTGTTTAGCAGCTTTAGCTTTGAGGTTTTGAAAATAACTAAGTTCTTTACTCACTTTATCACTATGTATGTATTCTTGATAAATGATCTTTCATTTGCGAAGGCTTCATTACTAGTAAATGTTTTATCTCACAAAAGACAATGTGGAAACTCCACATCTTGCGGTGACGCGATAAAACCGAATTTTAAATACTCAGCTAAGTATTGACGACACTTCTTCTTTGAATCAATAGTGCATGAACTTCTACTGACTTAAAATCTGACTTGCTTGTGTCTTGAAAATTGTTGGACTTTTTGTTCAAATATTTTTTCTAAAGAATATTAATATAACATTATTTATATTTGAGAATGAAAATTACATTTAACAACTCGCAAGAGAAGTGATTCCATTTCTTTGCAAGTAAGTGTATTTTAATTTTTCCCCCTTTGAATACTCATCGCCCCCCGCCTGATAACCCAAATCGCTCACTTGGAGGCGATCGCCCCTGGTTGGACCACTGTTCTAGAACAACAATTAGATACCGATCTGAAAGAAAAATGAATATTGTCTCTTTATTAGAATTTTATATTAATTATCTAACCAGGAAAAAAATAAACAAATACTAATACATAATATCACTTTTTATAAGTATTTAGGTATGTATTTACATAAATGAGAACCTATTTTCAAGTATAAAATTTACGAAAAGTAAAATTATAAACTCACTATGAGCTAAAAAATAATATAATTTTATTTCTATATTATTAACTATCTTTTTTGAATAACAAATATCAATAAAATATAAAATAATAATATTTTATCCGCTGTCCGAGACAATTTTTTTTTCTTCAAATTTAGCCCTTGTAAGCCAAAAGGTTGGACAACCCTGCTCTGCTTAATGTAAATAAACATATACATATGTATAACGAATATATATATAATTTATTTATTAGAGACTTTAGTTTCATTATTAGTCTTTTCATTTGGAAATTATTTTTGGATGTAGAAAAATTCGTTTTGATTTAATAGTAAGCTGGTCACTCAACAAAAGAATGTAGGTATGTAGGTATATGTGTAAATGTTATGTATAATATGTCTATTTGAATCAAGCAGATTCTCTTTATGAATCAACAACTCTGCTACTCTCGACAAAAATATATTTTTAATAATTATAGGTGTAGCACCTTCTTGCAGTAATATTATTTCAAAGCAAATTCAAAAGAATTAATTTCCAACATCCATGCTTTTATGGTTACTTTTATTGTTGATTATTAAATTACTTCTCTTCAAAGTGATTTCATTTTTTTTGCCAGTATTATATGAATATAGGAGACGATAATGGAATAAAAAATGAGACACCCACAGAGAAAGAGACAAAATGGTCTTTTGATATTCGACCATTGGCCATCAGCATCTCCTTGTGCTGCTCGAATGATCAAAGACTTGTTCCTTTTTGTTCTCGGAAATACTTCTAAAGAATTACAGGGCAAAACAGCGAGCCGTATCAAAAGGAAACTTTATCCGGTTTTCCCTCTCACTAGATAGAAGCCAAGCAATATTGTTGGTATTCATAACTATACATGCATACAATTTTAAATAATTTGTTGAAACTTTCAAGAGGAAAAGTTACACAGCTAACAGCGGTTAAATTAGAGAGAATAAAAATCAAATCGAATTTTAATTTATACTAAGTGAAATTTAATTAAATTATATTCACATTATTTAAATAAATTATTTGAGACCAGTGGCAAGCTGGCCACTCCTCGTGATGGGTCCAGAGGGCGCTTAAGCACCACATGTAAAATCCAAAGTGTGCCTAGCATCCCCTAGAATTCAGCGAGAATTATCATAAATAAAAAAAATCGGGTGTGTGCTTAAGACCACATCTGACAGAAGTGATAACTTATATGGAATTTTATTTTATTATTATTTTAGATAAATATATTCTTTTAAACATTATTTTTTAAGTAAACTTTTTTTTTTTTTGAGTTATTAAGTATATATTTATGTTATGTTATTTTTAAATACCTATAATGTTATTATATTTAATGTTTAACTTTTTTTTTAGTTTTTTATTCAGGAATTCGGACTAAGTATTTCTATTTTTTGATTTAGCCTGACTCCAAAATTTAGTTACTTCTCAAAATGGGGTGGTCGCGACCATTGACGTAGTCACGGAGCTTTTCTAGGAGCGGCAGCCCACCATCTGATTAGTACCACAATGTTTAAATTTCGGTAATCCGATTTAACTAACTTTTTACTAGAATTGACAAATTTTGGAAGTAAAGAAATAATTTAATGAGAAATACATAACTGATGCCTCCCTAATGGAGTTTCGATTTTTCACTGGGGAACAATGAGTTTATAGGGGGTATTTATCTAGATTTCCATTTAAATTTCACCATTAGTGCCTAACACTTTGAGGTAAACAAATTTATTTAAGGACTTTTATTAAAGTACATTTAATTTCCATCATAAAAGTTTATATGAGAGAAATGTCTAAAATCAATAGTTTACGAGTTATGTAAATGTAAATATTTTTCAATATAAAAATTCATGCCCAATGAATGAATTTTTTGATTAAAAAATATGGAATTTTTGTTGATGACACGAATTTCAATAAAAATTTTGACATTCAATCTAAGGAGCACCCTTTATCTAAAACCGCTTTTATTTTTGTAAAATAATTTTTACTTTTCTCAGAAAAAAATATTTAATTTTTAATGTTTATCCTCTCTAGATATTTAAATAGTCATCGGAGCTAATTATACATAATGAACTTTCTTTTAGTAAATTAAATTATCAACATGTTTCTTCATTAGAATTTTTTTATATGTAGAATATCTAGGACGTTAGAGCAATATTTATCCAACTTTCCACGTAAATTTCACCATTACTGCCTAACCCTTTAAGGTAAACAAATTTATATAAGGACTTTTATTAAAAAATATTTACTTTCCAACAGAAAAGTTAATATGGGAGAAATGTCTAAAATCAATAATTTTCGAGTTAAAAGATATTCCAATTTTGTAGAGTAGAATGGTGCACCAATTTTGGTGTTTACTTACATGTTGCAATTCGTCCAGTCAGTGGGATATGGTATGTAATAGTTTGCTTTCGTTCTTTTCTAAAGGCGGAATGCAGCTATTGTCAGCCTTTCTCTTTTTCACAACTCTCGACACAACCTCTCGATATAACGGGCTAAAATTATTATAAATGAAATCTTATTTTATCGATTTAATCTATCTTGACGTTTATAGTTACTTTTTAATATAAAAAATAGCATTTTGATTAAGAATTTTGTAGTTTAAAGGAAATTGTACGAAAAGATTCAATTTCTTCTTTCCGGGAGCGAATCAACTAGAAATGGCAAAAGTTTTATTTTTTCTCATTAGATATTTATTCAAATCTATTGAAATTTCATATCTATGTGTTATTTATATTTATCTTTTATATCAAATAATTATTATTAGGAAATTTGCATTTTAAAGGGTAGTTTATTTGAAGTCCAATTTGAAAAAACGCTAATAACTCCGTTGAAATTATTTTTAAAAATATGAAATTAATAAATATTATAAAACAATTAATTATTAATAATTTAATTTAATTTTGAACGAAATCGATTTAGTACTTTTGAGAAAATCGTCGAAAACTCCGATAACTGTCTATGAAAGGCCGTTTTAGAAACATTTCAAAATTCACCTCCATGTCACAAGTCAATGTTTCGTTTCATATGACTTTTTTAACTTTTTTCAAAATTTCGTGCTTTCAAAAAACATCGTTTTGTAGATTGGTTCAGATGGTTTTTGATCATTTTCTCAAAAAGTACTTAATCAATTTCTTTCAAAATTAAATTAAATTATTAATAATTAATTGTTTTATAATATCTATTAATTTCATATTTTTTAAAAAAATTTCAACGGATTTATTAGCGTTTTTTTCAAATCGGACTTCAAATAAACTATCCTTTAAAATTCAAATTTCCTAATAATAATTATTTGATATAAAAGATAAATAAAAATAATACACAGATATGAAATTTTAATAGATTTGAATAAATATCTAATGAGAAAAAAATAAAACTTTTCGCCATTTCTAGTTGATTCGCTCCCGGAGAGAAGAAATTGAAACTTTTCATACAATTTCTTTTTAACTACAAAATTCTTAATCAAAATGCTATTTTATTATATAATAGGAATACTGTGAACCTTCATATAGATGAAATCAATAAAATAAGATCGTTTTCTTTCTCATTTATAATTCTTTTGGTCAATTTTATCAAGAGGCTAGGTCGCAAGTCACCCGGCATCAGCGAGTCATTTGTTACGGTTTTCTAGCTTTTTACCATTTTCTTAAAAACTAATCAATCAATTTCGTTCAAAATTGAATATAATTATTAATAATTGATTATTTTATAATATTTATTAATTTCATATTTTTAAAATTATTTCAATGTTGTAATTAATGTTTTTTCAAATTAGACTACAAATAAACTACCCTTTAAAATGCAAATATTCTAATAAAAACTATTTGATATAAAATATATAAGAAAATTTTTCATATAAGTTACATATTTGAAATTTCAATAGCTTTAATTGAATATGTGATGAGCTGATGAGGAAAAAATTTTACCTTCCTTTTACCAATTCTAGTAGGCTAAAAAGGCAATTGATTCGAACTATTTATTTTTAAATTTAAAGTTTTTTTTGCCGAGAGTAGCAGAATTTTTATATATTGAAGGAGACAATAAAAGAGTGTGTCTTCTGCTGGAATTATAAATTTTTCTTTATTTATAACGAGACTATAGTTTCGAGGGCTTTGCCCTCTTCATCAGTCTATTACAATGGATTCACAGGAATTAATTTATATACTGTATTAAATATATTTTATGTTTTTACGCAGAGGCCCGAAATAAAGGTTTTGGCCTAGGGCCCAAAAGAGTTTAAATCTGCCCCTGAGAATAGGCGGCAAAATCATAGATCCATCACTGATCAGTGGTCCCCAACCTTTTTGTATCTAAGAGCACTTTCTAGAAAATATGTCGGGCAGCGGGCACCATTTATTTTTTCAATGCAAATTCATTTATAATAATTGGACATACAATTAACAAGTTGGCCAGCAAAAAAATAGTTATCATGAAATAAAAAAAAAATGAAAATATATATCTTAAAGCAAGAACATCTAACATTTATTAGGGTTTTTGAAAAAGTGCACTGAAACATTGCGGTGAAAGAAAAAGTTTTTCAAAAAATTATTTTCAAACAAATAAGCTTATATTTCTTGTATTAATTACTAGATATTAAAAAAATTTCAAAAAATGTTTACCCAACATTTTATTTGAAAAATTAAATTATTTTACCCTGGTCGTTCAGTGATGGGCACACGTAAAACGCTCACCGGGCACCATAGTTCCGCCGGCCATAGGGTTGGACACCCTTGATCTATATCTAGAAGAATAATTTTCTCCGATTATATGTCGATACATTTGACACGAAGTTTGTCGTTTGTTAGGTGTGTCGGGCAAAGTTCTACTTTCACCCTTTCAAACTTCAACCCCTTCTTTCTCGTTTCTGTTCGTTTCTTAAGCGATTTCTTAATAGTAAATTGAACTTCAAAAAATTTAAATAAAACCAACTAAAAAGTTTTTTATTTCTTTCTTATCGAAGAGATAACGCATTTTTTCTTGAAAGTTGAAAATAGCCTTTCGCTTAAATTTATTTTTCATATTTATTTTCTTCAAAACGCCAAGCACAGACGTATCTACTCTTGATTTCAAAGTTATTAAAGAACAACATTTTTTTTCTTTAATATTCTTCTTCGAAGTAAATAAGCCATTCACTGACGCTAGCAACTTTTATTTATTTATTATTTTGTTTTCTATGTATATTAAACTGGATTTCTAAATTCTTAATAGAGAGAGAAGCCAATAGAAAAATAAAAACAAATAAACTTATGATCGTTTACTTTTCAAATAATATTTATTCTACTAAGGAAGTTACCAAATCGATTTACCGAATAAGTTTAATTCCCTTGTTTCTTTTGCATATTGTTGAAATCTCTTCCTCCTCAAATGGAACAAAATTTGGAAGATAATAAGTAGCAGAGGTGTAGATTTTTAAGAGAAAATCAATGACGGTGTCTCTGCTTTACGCATATAAGATAAGATATATGTTGCAGTAAAAACCCGTTTTTAGTAAGAACGGGTTCTTGCTAGTTAAAACGCCTTTCACTGAATTCCTCTGTGGGAACTAGAGTTTATTGGTGTTGATTGAGTTTGGTTCAAAGGTCTAGAATCTTCATTTTTGACCTTCCGCCTCATTTTGGGAGTTTATTTTCAAAAAATTTTAAACGAAAATGTCAAAAATAGAAGCAACGTTTTAGAGGATGTAATTTTTGACATTTTCGTTTAAGATTTTTTGAAAATAAACACCCAAAATGAGGCCGAAGGTCAAAAATGAAGATTCTAGATCTTTGAACCAAACTCAACCATCAATATACTCTAGTTGCCACAAAGGTATTTAGTGAAACGCGTTTTAACTAGTAAGAACCCGGAAAATGGGGGTTTTACTTCAGCATATATACTCCGATATTTAAATGAATATAAACGTTTTGGATTCTAATATACCTTTGATGAATGTTTTTTATAAAAGATTTCAATTGATTATTTAAAAAAAAAAACAAAAAAAAACGGACCGGTAGAACTTTTAATTGAAAGTAATGGATGGCAGCCCAGGATTTTAAACACTGCTGTGTAGAGAGGAAGAAAGCATTTTATTTGTTTCCTTCATTGACCTCTTGAAACCCTGAAGAAGGAGTGAACAATCCTCCGAAACGTCGGTTTGAAAGGAAAGGAGAAAGGATTCCAATAAATTACACCTTATTTGAATATGTGTTAATCTTTTCTTTCCTCACTACCCCTGTGCTGCCTTCCATTATTTTCAATTAAAAATTTTATTCAAATTTTAAGAGGAATATTATAGTATAGGATTATATCATATATGAACAATTTATATTTAAGTTCATTAATAATTACTAGGTCAGATCTAGTGTACCCAGTCTTGAAAAAAGTTTCCACTTTTATATCATTTAATGTGTGGAGGAGCGATTCTTTCATTAGAATCTGATTGATGAAAATAACGACAAGGAGCGCGGATAGAATGATCTATCTCTCTCTTTCTTTAGAGCTAAGGTGTATTACAAAGATGCCAAATACAAGTTCAGACCTGTCTAAATACAAGTCCAGACCTGGCTAAATACAAGTCCAGACCTGTTTCAGAGTATTAGAGATTAATTTCTTAATTTCTATTATTTTAGGAATGGCCTTTTTCACTAGGACCAAATCGATATACTCGTTATAGAGAGAGAGAGTGCTCAATTGTACTTGATTAAAATTCAGACAAAAATGTACAAAAGAAATTATTTGTTGCGGCACTAACAAGCAAACGTACCGAGTCTTGAAAAAGTTTTTTCTTTTTCTTCTATTTCTTTGTATCATTAATCGTGTCGAGAAATCCACTAAAATTTAGTTCACAATTAACTTTGCCGAGGCATAACTTAATTTTTTCCAAATAACTGTGACAAAATGACAAACTGACCGGGAAACCTTCAAACCGGGACAGTCCCGTCCAAACCGAGAGGTATGGTATAAGCTTATTGATGCATTTTCGGCGTACTATAACTACATATTTAAGAATTCTTGATTTCAGCTGTGGTAATTTATTTCTGTAGGGACATGGACCACATACCTTCGTCTATTTATTTCAAAATCGGCAAAGTATCTAACATATTATATTTGTTGATATGGATAATTTTAATCCGATTAAAATTTTATAAGGGAATTTAATGTATATTTGTTTGAAATTTTTCAGCAACTTCAAGGTTTGAGTTTTTTCTTTATTCATGTTCTCATCTAAATCGCGCAAACATAGCGTCTTCGATAAATTTAGATTTAAACAGGCTTAAAAATTGGTAAACTATAATGCTGGCAAAACGCAATGCTGTCTAATTTCTAGGCGTGTAGATAGGAACCTTCCTGTCATTTCTATTGATTCGAGCTCATTGGATTTCCGTGATAAAATATCAATGTTAGGTGTCACCTTATGTTCTGACCTTTCATGGAATGACCATATTATCTCAGTAGCAAAAGCTGCAGCATGTAAGCTTGGCTTTCTTTTCTGAACCAAACGCTTTTTCACCCCCACCCACTCCGTATCTTATACAAGGTTCAAATTCGCCTCTGTCTCGAATATTGCTAGCATTTGTGGAGAGGGGCCTCCAAGCATTCTCTTAATACCTTAGATGAAATTCAGAGGCGAGCTATCAGACTGATAGGCGATCCTACATTAACTGACACTCTCGACTTCCTAGCCCATCGTAGATCTGTCTCCGCTCTTTCTCTTTTTTTATAGATATTACCATGGCTTATGTTCTGACGAGATAAAATCAATAATACCTCCAAAGGCTTCATTTGTGCGAAATACGCGATTTTATAAGATTCAACACCCGATCGCGCTTAAATTGGATACAAATCGAACAAACGCATTCGCCAATTCATTTATCCCTATGACATCTAGAGACTGGAACTCTCTTCCGCCGACCCTCTTCCCAGCAACTTATAACCTTTAATCTTTCAAGACCCACATCCACAGATAACTTCGACTCCTACCAAATCCCTAAAACTCTTCTTATCTTCACGATACAAGGGTCCACCGCGGACTACAGAGGTTGTACCTTTTTGTTGCAACTTCTTCCTGTATCAATATCATTATAAATAAATAAAATAAGGTAAATTTCTATTTTCTCATTTGTGATGGTATCGGAAAGATTTTCGACTCTCTAACTCCTCAAATTCCGGTTTAAAAAAAGCAGAAAATATATAAAAAACAAAAAAAAAGATAAATTAATACTTGTTTTTTAAATTTCATTTTATTAATTAATTGTTGGTATGTTTTTTTTAATTTTAAACCCCATTATTACTTTAATACAAATATTTATTATAGGTATATTAAAATTAGGAAATTTCATTAATTAGATAAGTATTTAATTAAATAAAAAAAAATTTATTAAGAAAATCGTACCGAGTCTTAGAGAAGTTTTCACTTTGTCCTCCAATTGCGATTTTATTGAATGAATTCTTCTTCTTCATCTCGATAAAAGTCAATCGATCTGTTTCCGATTTCTTTTTCTCCCCTTCGCTGTTTGGACGGATTGTGTCTTCTCATGCTATTAATGCTGATGTTATATAAAACGTTTATTAATTTGATCCCCGATCCGCTTAAACTGTAAAGTGAAATAAATTATTTATAATGAAATGAAATTTTCTATTATCTGACAATGAAATAAAAAACCTTCCTGTTGGTCTCCCTTGTATGCTTGTGTGTGTGTGTGTGTGTGTGTGTGTGTGTGTGTGTATGGGGGGTGCTTTCTTTTTTCAATTGAACATCTATACAATATCTTCCTTTTATTGAATTCTAATTGAATTTCTTAATCAATTGCCGCTATACAAGTTTTCATTAATTTCAAGAAATGAAACAATAGAAATCATTTTCCAAAAGTTACTTCGGCGAAAGAGAAAAAAAAGAAAAAAATATTCGTGCATTTAGTTTCAGCATTTCATGCTCGTCTTTAACAAAGCCATTTATGTCTAAATTATTCATATTAATTTCTATGAAAATTCAATTAAATTGCTTATTTTTGTCTTAACAGACACTGATTAATATCTAGATGGAGAATACTCTCAAGAGGTTTTCTAAAGTTATGAAAGATGCTATTCTAGAGCTCTTGAAGTTGAACTAGATGATGAAGTATAGGCAGACATTTAAGTCTATTCTAGGCGTATTGAAGACCTCTTGAGATAATTTAAGGACGTTCCCGAATATAATTGAGATGCAGTGCGCTCTTTCGCCTACTCTCACATGCGCAGAAAGGCAAAAATATTTTCATTGTGTCGTTTCTCGGATCTGGCAAAAATGCATCTTTACCGACGCTAAAAAACAAAGAATAAAAAAAACACTTCATGAAACAGCTCAATGCAAAATTCCAGATGAGAAAAGAGAGAATTAGCTAAAAATCTCAAATGCATCAGCTGCAGAAGTCTTTTAGATATGGAAAAATTTAGTGCGACGTTGTCAAGTTGCCATCTCTCACTTGTCATGTCATGAGAGAAAAAATGAAAACCATCAAAAGTACCTAACTTTTAACTTTTTTTCATTTTTTTTTTTTTTAATGATATTGATGTGAGAAGGAGATACACCAGAAGGTTCATCCGCTAAAGGACTGTATGGGATGGCCCATCCATCGTGAAAAGAACAGAGTAGAAGGAAAGAAGCCGGGATCACGAGCCAAATCTCAGAAAGTTAGATACAATCCAATATCCAATTTACTAAGTTTTTAGGGGGTTCGAGCAGTGGTAAATTCTCCGTTCGATAAATTAGGTTAAATTTATCTCCCACTTAATAATACAAAACTAATACCACTTGTTACAATTATTTTAACAGAAAAATATTTGTTATATCTTCAGTTAATGATTCTCAGTTTTTCAAAACAATTGTAAGAAAATTAAGATTGTTATTTAATGAAACAGTTGCTTTAACATCAATCGGGATAGGGTTCACGTGTTAAATATGCAAATTTCAATGGTCAATATTTGCAAATTTAGTACTGCAAGAACTATTGAAAAAAATTTCAAAGTATAAAGGACGTTGAAGGAGACAATAAAAAGTTGTGCTTCTGCTGGAATTATAAATTTTATTTATTTATAACAAGACTATAGTTTCGAGGGTTTTGCTGATTCATAAATTAATTCCTGTGAATCAATTGTAATAGATTGATGAAGAGGGCAGAGCCCTCGAAACTATAGTCTCGTTATAAATAAATAAAATTTATAATTCCAGCAGAATACAAACTCTTTTATTGTCTCCTTCAATATATAAAAATTCTGCTACTCTCGGCACAAAAACTTTCAATTTAGTATAAAGGACACTTATAAAATTTATTATTTTTAATTTATATATTTAGTATGTTTATTCACAGTTTTAAAAGGATTGTAAGAAAATGGATTTTTTATGGAACGTCCTTATAAGGTCTTCATGAGCTCTGGAGGAATACCAGCAAGACGAGGAAGATGTTTTAAGTTGTCTAGATGTCTAGAAGATATTTTGTGTTTTCATTACTTTGAAAAAACATGCTGCACCTTAAGAACGTGTAAAAAAATGTAAAAAGGACCCCTTAGAGAGATCTTCTAAAGAAAATTCTTGAAAAATCTATTAAAAAATCTAAAAATTCCGTGCCATCTCAGAAATCTTTACAACAATTATTTATGAACATTTAAAATGAAAGATCAAGTGTCCAAATAGGGATCTGACGCACGTTGTAGATTCGACTTCTAAAAATTAATTATTTTATTCAATTTAACAACCTTTGAAACTATTTTTTACTTGAAAACAGATATTATACCTATCATTAACAATGTTGTAATAGTATTAATTGAACTAAATAGATTTTCGAAGTTTACACTTCTATCGCCTATTATTCCTAGAATAAACACACACGCTTTTTTTTAACCTCGGACCCTATAGTCCATTTGGGCTATAGTATAATACTTTTTATCAAGTGTGAAGTGTTATTAATTTTAGTTTAAGAGCCTGATAACAACCGGTAAAAAAATTTTCTGCCACGAGCGAGACATTTCTACGACTTTTCGGTTTTTGAGTTATCGTGGGTATTGGAATTCTGACAGGCAGACACATAGAGAGAGAAAAATTCACAAATAATTTTTTTTACTATTCAGACATTTTTAAGAACAATGATTTTTTTTTCTCGTAAAATCCCTACTTGGGGACTCGGGAGGCGACGCGATGCCTAACTCCCTGGCATACGAAGCAATTGGAATAAAATGTTACTAATGGCAGTGGCGGATTTAGCACTTGAGAGGCCCTAGGCGTAATTAAATTTTGAATCCTCCATCTAAATATTTCCATTAATTAAATTAAATATTATCACAATAATTAAATATAATTTTTTTTTTTTTTGAAAGCTGAATTTTGAGACCCCATTGATTTTTGAGGCCTCAGTGCGCGCGCTTCGTGAGCCTGTATAGAAATCCGCACTGAGTAATGCTATTATACTGCTCAACAAAAATTAAACAAAAGTGTCTCCCCGTAAACCTAACAATGGATTCCAGTAGAGTTTTTACGCTGATTATCATGCAATTCTCCGATTTTTTACAACACATCATAGCTTTTTAGATATTATCGGTCAAAATGACGAAAAAGGCAATTTTTGCCCTATTTTTGAGTCCCATTAAATATTAAACAGCGAAAATATTTTGTTGCGGTAATAGAAAACAGATTTCTCTTTGATTTTCAAATTACCACTAATTTTTAGCTCAATTAGAACTCGAGTTATAACTAAAAAACTAAGACCTTATGTTTTTATCTAGATTTATTATCCTTTATATACACATAGTTTTAGTTTTTTTCGAGTTCTAATTAAGCTAAAAACAAGGGGTAATTTGAAAATCAAAGAGGAAGCTGTTTTCTATTACGTCAACAAAATATTTTGATTTCAAATATTGCTGTTTCATATCTAATGGGACTCGGAAAATAGGTCAAAATGGCATTTTTCGTCGTTTTGACCGATAAAATCTCAAAACTCTGACGTGTTGTAAAAAATCGGGAAATTGCATTATAATCAGTTTATAAAACTCTATTGGAATCCATTGTTAGGTTTACGGGGTAAATTTTTGTTGATCAATGTTATTTGTAACAATTGGCTTGTTTGCATTAATTTGATGTTTCCTTCTGTTTTTCTAGCGAATGCACTCAAGCTCTCATGTGACGGCCCTTTTGACCGGCCCCTATAGCATTTAGTGGTCGGCCAAAGCATCTAGCGTAAACGCGGTGCCTGGTCTCAGCCTAGTGGGCGAGCAGCCACCTCAACCTGGGAGCCATGTTACACGTCAACGGGAAATATTTGGACTGCTATCGACAAGCCCTTCTTCTACACCCCGGAGATGCTCTCATCCTGTTCAATTTGAAAAAGCTGACCCACCTGGTGAGAAGAAGTATTTGGTCGCTTACAAGATACGCAGGCACGGCCCCTAGGTACATTCGAACCCTACTCCCCCTCCATTCTATAGTTATACACTGTGAACCACCAACAAGTCAACAAATACCATATTTCCCTTTTAAACTTGATTATGCTTCTATAGTCAACTTCTCGGAATTAGGAGCGTCAACTTAAGTCCACTGTTGGCAGCTCATTAAATGGATTCATGCAGACATTTTCATTTTCATTTAATCTAGATTTATTTCATTTAAAAGAAGATAATGCCTGCATTCTAACGGAACCATTCAATGCATTCTCATTTATATTTTCATTTATCTTTCATCTTAATTTAATTTCTTAGATAAGCAATCTTTCGAAATAGAAGTGAAGATCAGATTACAATGCGCTTTCGCCAGCAAACGTCAAATACTATTGAGATTTGTTGACATTGGAAGTACTAGATCATAAATAAGAGAATTAAAAAAAAATATTAGAGTTAATAAAATACGTTCAAAAATTTTATCCCCCTTAAAAAATCACTCTCCATAAATACTAGCTATTATTAATAATTAACTCCATTATTTTTTAGAATATATTAAATATTGAAAATTAGAATGTGTATAAAATTATTATCTTTAGTTTTTAAAGTTGAGAATTATTTAAATAACGCTATAAGAAATTAATATTATATAAAATTTTTACATTATCTAATCAAAATAAATCGATAACTACTTTATGATTAAAATGGCAATTTTTTTTTAGTTTTTTTATTCAGGATTTTGGATTTAAATATTTTTTTATTTCTGGTTTGGCCTTAACTTCGTTCCAAAAAAAAAAAAAAAAATTGAGAGTCCTTTTTTAGACGTTTTTCTATGGCTATTTGGGGCACTGGTTCTAAAAATTGCATTGGAAAGACTGTATCTGCTTTAATTTTTTAGAGATATATTATTCAATTTTAGAAAATCGATTTTAGTCTATTTTTGAGGCGACTGATTGACACAGAACAGTCAATACTTGAAGTCAAAATATTTAATTGTATCAACTGAAAAATGTTTCATTTAACATTTCTAATTTAGCTCTTGCTTTTACCTTAACCAGAATTCGATTTATGGTAAAATATTTTGTTAATGATAGAAAAAAATAGATTAAAAATGTAGTTTTAGAATTTTTTTCTATAATTCGAATTCTGAGCTATAAACAAGCCGTAAATTATAAATTATAGATGAAACTTTTTTTAATTAATTAAACTTAATATTTTGACTTCTACTAATGCTGTTCTGAATTAGGCCTCAAAAATAGGCAAAAATCGCCTTTAACCAAAACTAAAGCTGGTAGAGGAAAACTAGCGGTATTTTTGGAATTAGCATGTCAAATATATACCCAGAAACAAGCCTAACATTTTAGATAACAGTGTGTGTTGGCCAGTGTAATAGTAATATTATAATATTGAAATAGAATAATAAATATTATAACTTCTCTAAACATTTGTTTTCTATTTTAAATAGAGGTAATATTTTAATTAACGATTTTCACAATGAAATATCTTCATTTATTTCAATATATATAAATTTCTCATTAAAAAAATTAAATTAAAATTAATATGTATCTATGAATTCAGCCTCTACTCTATACTTTCATTCTTTAGTTAAGCCTTGGTAAATTTGTGAATTTAACTCTAGATTTTTTTTTTTTTTTTTTTTTTAAATCGAGATCATTTTCTGAATTTCGCAGTTTTAACTTGTGTACCACATGACAATTTTTCTTAATGAAAATAACTCACTGGCTTAACTTACTTGAAAACTTACTTAAAGAACTCTAAATAATCAGGGAAAGTTTTAATCTTTTAAATAAATAATGTCAAAATATAAAGGATTGGTACTGAGATGTGATTTCTAAAGAGTTGAAAAATCTTTCAAGGAAAATAGATGGGATTAAGTTTTGTTTAGAAACAATCTTTTAAACATGTAAGCAATGGTTGAATTAAGACGCTTGCAAAAATAGGGGGTACAATTATTTCTCTCTTTCCAATGACCATCGATTTTTTTAATTACCTCGAACAAAAAGACAAAAAAATAATTCCATTACTTCTAACATTAATTAATTAATTTAATATTATTATTATTGTTTTTTCCAAGTTTATTAATTTAAAATTCAAATAAACCTTCACTTAGGTATATCTAGGATTTAACATAGATTCCGCTCAAATGGTTTTGGGGGATTATGTATATTTTGATTATAGGTCCTCCCTACAGAGGAAAAATGATGTTAATAAATGGATAATAGACTGTCTATTATTTTCTTGTTTGAATCCAAAATGAAACAGAAAGTCGCCACATTTAGAGATGGCAAATTTACATTTTAAAAAGTATTTTGAAAGATTGACAATTTTCTAGCTAATTAAATAAAAAATAAACATATTTTACTAAAATAAAATATTTTTTGAATTCAAATAATGACTGCCTATGATTCACTTCGTATTTTCAAGTCTGTTATCTAGTTCATTTAACATCCTTTGAGCGGAATGTAGGTAACTTCTTGGAATTACATTTTTATGTTATAAGTAGAGACCGGATTCCTATGCAATTGCATATTTTGTTTGCCACCACATTTGACCCAGGAGATCAATTATCTATCCGAATCATGCATTTAGGATATTATAGCTTAAATTTTATAATGCATATGTTTGTATTTTTGAATAATATTGCATAAAATTGCATATTTGTAGTATATTGCACAAAATTGCTTACAAATATTGCATATTTCCACCCAAATACAAATGTTTAAAAAGTAAATTCAGTTGTCTAAGTAGCAGGGGCTCCCCTTAAACGAGGTGTAGTTATGAAATAACCTGACTGATTCTGCTACTGGAAAACAGTGAGCGTGCCGCGACAGGTTTGAACATGATTGTGTCTAGTGACGCTTCCCCCACTCTCTGCTTGCTAGAGAAGCCTGTGGGTCACTCACTTTGTCTGTAAAAATTTTCCGCAGTAGTCTATGCGACAAATTTTAAACTTGGTGTCTATAGCTTACTTTATTCCTTTCATATCACTTCTTCAAATATATAGTCTTTTTGTCTTTAATTTTAATTTTTCAGTCCATAACAAAATTTATTTTGCCATCTTTTAATGCATATCTTTGCATATTTCATCATATTATACTGCATATTAATGGCATATTTCAGCATTTTTAACTGTATATTTTGACAGTTTTTACTGCATAAGTCTTCGATCTCTAAAATATAAGTTATAACTTAATTTTAAATTTTTAGAAGGAGATCATTTTAAAATTTTACTTTTTTTAAATTTAATTTAATTTAATTTAATATATTTCTAATTATAGTCTTAATTTTTGATTTGTATTATATCTATAATATATTTATAGATACAAACAGAAATATAAGGGATTATAAAAAACAAATCAATATATTTATTATTCTTTTTCAATTATTATAGAAAGTGTTTGTTGCATTAAATTTATTCCAATACATCCGTTATGATGATCAAGCTTTTTTAAATACATGTCGAGAACAAATGAAATTGGGTTTTTGAAAAGAGAGACTTATTTATACTATTTATTTATTAGTTTCTCTTGATTATTCAGTAGTTTATTTATAAATATTTATGGATAGGTTATAAATAAGCTATGCTATTTCACACATTTATCGACGTAAATCAATAGTAGTCAATTATAACGGCGGTTATTATTGGTGAATTTATTTGGTTAAATTTTATATCATTGGGGAAAGTTTTCCTTGGAAAGAAGTTACCATCATAGGGGAATACTAAAACAGCATAAAAGAACAATTATTTCTAGCTTAATTTCAGAAAAAGGCACATAAATAAAATATTTTTTATTTGTAAAATTTAATACACATTCAATCCAATATAAATATTCATATTTTTTTTACGAACATAGCTATAGAAAATTGTATTTGAATGAATATTTTATACAGTTTTCTATAAGAATATTCTTGTGTAAGAAATATAAACCAAAGTTTTATTTAAATTTGACCGTCAAGAATAAACTTTTTGAGCTTAGGATTTTGAATGGAGATCACTTTGTGATGTCAAGCTTATGCAAATCTTGAAAATCAATTGCTGGTTATTGGCTATTTGAAACTGGACGTTCGTTTTAAACACTTTCAGATTAAGATGAATTATTATTCTAATAAAAATTAATGCACTGCTTAGTTTATATTCTTTAAACTTCAAAAATTGTTTGTCACAACAGTGAAAGAAATTAGATAATTTAAATAAATTGTTTTTTTATAGCTGAAGATAGCCACTCGGTGATATCTTCAGTACTCAATTACTTGTTTAGTTTTTGGAAATTAGCACTAAAAACATCCCAATTCAATAGAAAATATACATATACACATATATATCAACAGAGATTAATATGTCTTGGTATAGGAATACGTTATGAAACTAAATGAAATGTTTTTACTATCACCCCACTCAAAAAAAAAAAAAAAAAAAAAATGATGACCGAAACAGGGCCGTATTTCTAAATAGGCTAGGTAGGCTGCAGCCTAGAGTGGCAAATTTTCAGGGGCGGCAGTTTGGCAATTTATTCAAAAGTTAAAATGAAGTATTTCTTTTTTTTTTTTAATGCAATCGAATGCAAGAAGGGGTGTACCAGTAAAGATGCAGCCCCTATGGATCTCGAAAGACCCTTGCATTACCGAAGAGAAGGGAAAGTTGATTAAGTGAGAGGGTGTAGACGTAGGTGTGTCTATGCACCCCGGTTTTGAAGGTTTGAAGATCATAGGTGCTGGGAAAGATAGAGACTGGGAGAGAGTTCCAGTTCCTTGAAGTCATGGGGATATATGTATTCGCGAATGAAGTGGTCCGGCACTTTTCCAATTTGACCGCGAAAGAGTGTTGGGAGTCGGCAAAACGCGTGCTACGTGCAAAGCATGCTTTGGGGGGAATTATTGATTTTATCTCATCTCATTTTATTTCAGACATTAATAATATTTTCCGTACGAATTTAAGAATACATCTACTTAAAAATATGTTTTAGTCCTTCTACATGGCCTACTTTCTAAAACTATAACATAATACAAATTCACAGAATATTTTTCAACAAATAAACTAGTAATTAACTACATTTTGTGTAATTTCATTTCACCCTGTAGGACAACTTAATTTAAATTGAACACAGTTCTTCAATTACGCAAAAGATAGTAATTAGAATTAAAATATAAAAATATGTTTAAAATAGTGATCACTTTTCTCCAAGAACAAATTATTTAATAATTCGAAACCCATTACATTTTTTAACGAATCTTAAAAGAAGTAAAAAAAAAAACAAAAAAAAATAGATAACTAATTTGATTATATAAACCATTAAAACTGTAGTTTTATCTAAACTAAATGAAATTTATTTTTAAAAAAAGATGAAAACACCATGAACTCTATCCTTTTGTTGTATAAAACAAATGTATTAAGCAAATATGAACTATAGAGGGGGCGGCAAATGGACATTAGCCTATAAGCGGCATACTCTTAAATCCGGCCCTGGACCGAAACTGTTTAATGAATTAATATAAATAAATAAAAGATAGTTTATCTAAATTATTAAATCTATAACAATGGTGTGACAAATAACGCATGAAGTTTAAAGTACCTATAAGTCAATGACGTCATACAGAGACAACAACCGTACTTGTAAAATGAACGAGTTTGACTTTGGCTTCAATTAATTTTATTTTTCTGTGAAACAGAATATTTAAATTAATTATACTAAAATTGAGGTCACTAGTTCAAAACAAGAAGCATAAAAGAGTTTTTGTCTGTATAAAAAAGTAACAAAAAAAATAATATTGAAAAAATATATAATAGGTATTTTTTGATTTTTTGGTCGGTCTTCCTTTTCATGTACTTCTGATGATTGGTTTTGGATACGAATGGAGCCTCTCCCCCTCTCCGTAACCCCGTTTTGCCTCCATTTACCATTCGATCCGCTTGATCCAATGTTATTGTAATTGTGTTACAATGCGTTTTAAAATGCTCTACTCTACCGAATGTATATGTGTCGCTCTCGATTTCAATTGAAATTTCACTCCCTTCCCATGTGTTTTTAAGGATATATTAACATATAAGAACAATTTAGATTTCTAGAAATAAACTAGAAACGAACTGTGTGAGAAACAGAATCAAAATATAATCTATCTAGTAGTGTTTATTGTGGATGTCTAATACTATAATCAAATATTAGTTTTTTTTTTATTATATAAAATTTATTTACAATTTGCATATTCCATGAAAATAAAATAAAAACAAACTTCTTTATAATAAAAACATTAAAATAAAATTTGAAATTCAATGAAATGTAAATAGTATCTAGAAATGAAAGGATTACATCGAAACAGCCATGTAAATAAATAGACAATATTCTTTTAACATTTATTTTTTCAAATGTTTTCTGCTTTACTAAATATAATTTAAGCAACAAGAAGAAAAAGTACTTCGAGGGTGATTTACTTCTTTAGGAATAGTACTAGAAATTAATTTGGTAAATTTATAGAATTTGACAAATTTATTAATAATAATTTCTGAAAACTCGATTTAAAATAACAATGAGAAAATATCAAAAGTATTTTTCGAAATTAAGAGCTCTCAATTTCTGGATCTAGAAATTAATTTATAAAAAGAGCTTTTTGTTTAAGGCCTGTACAACAAAATGAAAATTGATTTACTTGTTTAGAACATTGAACAAATTAATTTACTTTACTTCATAGGTCATATGAATGATGAAAAAAAAAAAAATTTCCCCCTCCACTTACTTTTAATATTTCCAAATTGTACATATTATAATATGTAAAAGGGTGCGTGGTGGAAGATTTGTTTCATCTTAGTGCAAAGTGGGTGTAGCTTCAAGAAGTTTATATACAAATGAACTGACTCTAGGATGATTACACACCATGTAAATAAGGGGTATTAGTATTAAGAATATGATAATGATTTATTTTAACACAATAACTATTGGTATAAATAGAAAATAAATTTAAATTTTCTATATTTTTATTTTTCAATTATAAAGCCGCAATCTCTTGAAAAAGAGCATGAAAGACAAAACAAAATTTACAATTTAATTATTACGAAATATACATACAGTGAATCCCCTCAAATCCGAACCCCGTAAATTCAAAATCCAGGGAAATCCGAACGAGTTTTTTTTGACAAATTTACGTTTGACACAAAAAAACTGCTTCATCAATTTTTTCATTTACGGAAACTGTTACGTGATGGTGTTCTTTTAAGGTTTTATCACTTGTTACATTGCAAAACTGTTCAATTTTATCACGATTTTTTTTCCAGTCACTGATTGTTGCTTTACCAACACCAAACTCGCCAGTCAACTTTGTCAAATTTTCCCCAGCGACCAGACGCTTTAAAGCTTTCAGATTTTGTTCTACGGTACAAGAACCATGTTTTCGTTTGCTCACCATAATTTAAAATCAAAACATTAATCAACACCGTTCACTTAATTAAAAACTTTTCGGCTAATCCGAACTAATTGAAATCCGAACAGGCTACTACAGTCCCAAGCTCGGATCTGAGGGGTTTTACTGTATTTAGGTAATGATAATAAAAACCTGATTTTTGTTAAAAAAAAAAAAATGAAAAAATAAAACACCAGCTCACTATTCACCATCAAAAAGAGATATTTAATATGGTGAACATATTCTGGTCCTCACTACTTCTAAACCTTGAACTGTTAAGAATTTCGAAATAATATAAAATCAACAAATGAAAATCAGTAAGTAATCTTAAGTGTCTCTTTTTCTTGAAAGATTGTAGCTAATACGGAGAAAAAGAGCATACAAATTCGTAGTAACAAGTAGTCCTTGTGCCAAGTTTTTCGTCAATTTTCTAATAACAAGGCAAAATTTTATTAAAGAAAATTTTGATGGGCAGAAGGTTACAAAGAGCTAAGATAAAACGCTGGTTTCAATCAATAAAATCCATCAAAATCTTCTAAACAGCGACATAAGTTTAATATATAAATAAATATTCACATATGTGGCCCAGATTTTTACAATAAATATATTACCTCAATATATTTATACAGTAGGTATTACAGTAAAACCTCGTTTATCCGGCCCTCATTTAACCGGACCGGATTTGTGGATATTTATATTTTAATAAATGTTCAAATAGATAATAATTTTTAACTTTGATAGCAAGAATGTAATTATAATTTTACCAAAAATGTATTTTTTTAAACAATTATATATAATTTTGATATAAACATAATTTTTATCGTAATAAATTCAAATTCGCTTATTTAAGGATTTGTTTTGTTTTTATTATCCATATATCCGGATTATCCGGATTTTTGATTATCCGGTTTGCCTTTGGTCCCAGTTAGTCCGGATAAACGAGGTTCTACTGTACATGTTTTTATAAATTAAATTGTATATAAAATTTTACTTAGAAATACAGTATAGAAATGAAATATTGCAAATCCACAGACATTATTGGAGATATAGGCCATCTTACGTTTACTTGGCACCGATATCTTATTGACGCTTAGAACTTTAAGTGTATTCTGTCAGTGTCTCTAACAATTCAGTTTTTGAATGACATGGGATAAATTTATCAGATAATTTTTTTATGGGCAGAAAATTAAAAAACTCTAAAGTATAAAGCTATACTCTATGGTTTCGACTAATAAAATCCATTAAAATCTTGTACTTAGCAACAGAAGTTTAATATATAAATAAATATTCACAAAAGTGGCCCAGTATTTTTACAATATCTCTCTTTGTATATAGTATACATATTACTTCAATATATTGATTCAGTAGTACATTGTATGACGCGGTTATGTTTTTTATAAATTTAATTGTAAATAAAATTATATAATATATGGAAATAATAAATAATTTAAAAATACAGTAATATAAAATATAGATAACAAAGCCGTAGCCAGAAAATTTTTCGGGAGAGGGGTTAGGGGAGTATGAATAAACTACTAGGAAATATAACCTCCCAAATGTCCGAGTGATCCCACAGAATATATATATATATATATTTAATTAAAAATAATCCTTTTCGTATTTATTTGTAAAAACATTAGTTATATTTGGAGAGTATAATGTTAACAGTAAGAGGCTGATAAATATACAATAAAGGAAAGTAAAACATCCGTCTATGAAAAATATTTGATTTAATGAAAAATCTAATCTTATCGATCTTTACATTATATTTCACTCTTATATGAGGCTAGAATTTCTGCTCTTTATACAATGCAGATCACAAATCACAAATAAATCAAAAGTAAACCTTTTTCCGACTTACCGAAAGCCCCAACTCCAGGAAAATTGAGCTAATCCAATAAAGTGAATAGGATGAAATGCGCAACTGGCTAGGTCATCTTCTAAAGTGCGAGAATAGGTTTGACAAGATCCTTGAATTTCAAAAGACTGCTGTGATTTTGAAATCATCTGGTCTCGATTATGGATGTTAAAGTTTTCCACTAGGTGTCAGTCTTAATTCGATTTTATTCTTTCTTGAATTTACACTCATTCTGTTGATCTCAGTTGTATGAATATTGTTAGAGTTCGTGGCTGTGATGAAACTGTACTAGATGAGGGAGGAGGTGTCGGCCAAGGATGGAATCACTGGGTTCAATGAAACACCTTTAATAAGACGTTTCGGCGTGAATTTTATTTGGCCATCTTCATTCAATTAGGCTAAAATATTTTTTTACAAATGAATGTTAATTGATATATATATTTTTTTTTTTTTTTTTTACAAAATAATAAGTTGACCAAGTTGGTTGTTTAGACTTTTGGGTCCAGGCAGGTTATAAATTCACATGAAACTAAAATTTGTTTTTATTTTTGACAGGGCTTGGTTCGATCACATATGTGTACCGCATTTTGTGTATAACTGTAAGTCTAAACAACCAACTTGGTCAACTTATTATTTTGTAAAAAAAAAAAAAAAATATATCAATTAACATCCATTTGTAAAAAAATATTTTAGCCTAATTGACTGAAGATGGCCAAATAAAATTCAGGCCGAAACGTCTTATTAAAAGTGTTTTATTGAACCCAGTGATTCCATCTTTGGCTGATACCTCCTCCTTCATCTAGTACATTTACACTCATTCTTTTAGGAGAGCTTTTCAAAAAAAATATGTGTGAGTCTTATCCACATAAGCTCACTGGGAAGTGAAACTTCTTTAACTGTAGATATTATTTGTATATAAGTAACCGCCAAAAAATTTATCCCCCATAAAAAATCACTTTTAATGATTTTTTGGAAGTGTTAGTATTTATGTTATGTTATTTTTAAATATATTATTATTATATTTAATTTTTATTTTGTTTAATTCAGGATTTTGGGCTGAAATATTTTTATTTTTAGTATTGGCCTACGGCTCTCTCCAATCATTTTCAGAGTAATTCAAGTACGACATCTGGTATTATAACGTCTTTAAATATGAATGACTGATGTCCTTAGGTCCATCTAAGAACTAACCGTCCTAGATGTTGTTTAGCCTCTGATAATTCGAACTTTTCAAAGGGTAACATTTTTTAAATGAAACAAATTGAATACTCCTATAGGATAGCTTAAGCGTTGCCTTTTCTGCCAATCATGTTGCATAACTTCAAGGGTGATTCGTTTTTTGCTTATTTGGATTATTAAACCTGTGAGGGAAATTAATAATAAAATATTTATTTTTCTTCTTCTTAAGTCAGCGACTATAACCGTATATTACCGTTAGTTATGAATATACTTATTTATTAGTTATTTCATTGCTAAAGATAAATATACCCCTTACGCGAATAACTTAGTGTCAGAGCAACTTTCTCATTTAATAAAATTAAAATATTTAATTCGCTGAGAGTAGAGGAGTTGTCGATTTTTTAAGTTAGATACCAAACACATGCTTTCTTTCTCGGACTCAAGACTTGCCCCTTATTAGCCCTCTTTTGAGTCATTTATCCTTTATTGTAACAAAAAACTTCAAACAAATACGTCGCTAAAGTATTTTCACTTCAAATCGTAGACTTAACTTCTTACAATTTTTCATTTGAAGGATTAGCATAAAGCTAGATTTAACAAGTGTGAACAGCAATGGACATACATGCCTCAATATTTCTGGTGGAGGTTCTAATCCCCTAACCCCCTTCCGCCGATGGCTAAGGTCTTGATACATAAACATAATATACTTACATATAATATAAAACTAATGACATTGTTAGAGATAGATACCATCCTATGTTTACTTGGCACTAATATTTATTCGTTGCTGAAAACATTAAGGGTGTTCTGTCTTTTTCTCTATCAATTCAATGTTTAGTGACAAGGCACAAATTCATTAGAGAATTTTCTGATGGGCAGAGAGTTACAAAGCGTTAGGACATAACGCTTCTCTGCTGGTTTCAACCGATTAAATCCATCAAAATCTTCTACTTAGCGACTTAGGTTTAAGTAATATATAAATAAATATTCCCAAAAGTGACCGAGTATTTTTACAATATCTCTCTTTGTATATAGTATACATATTATTTCAATATATTGATATATGTAGATATACATTTTATGACGCGGTTATGTTTTCACATTTTTATTTGTAAATAAAATTTTATATTGGAAATACAGTATTGAAATGAAAGAGAGCAAAACTACAAAAATTGTTAAGGATGTAGACTATCTTACGTTTACATGGCACCGATATCTTTCGATTCGGAGAACTAGGGTGTTCAAGCTTTTAATTGGCGTTCTCTTTGTGACGTAAGGTCTATGAGATTTTTGAACATCAGTCCCTCGTTTACTAGCTTACCTTTGCTTTCACATTTTAGATGAAACTTGATTTTTTCATTTAGGAACAGTTGCATAAATAGAGAGTAAATCTTAGTGGAAAATAAAATCGTAAGAGTTTTTCCTGTTAACTAATACTAAAAAAGTCATTCCAGTAGATGGCACTACCAGCTTTTTTCACAGAATAGACTACATTCATCAATACATCTTTGGTCCATCCATGATTATGCCTTATACAACTTATAGGGCGTTCATTCATGGCTTTACTCTCATCTATGGGGATTCCATTGGTAAGAACATTATATGCAACACAGAGCCCATACCCAAAACTATAAATTCACCAGGACTAAAGTAGAAAAAGTGAGTTTGGCACGCCTTGAATAAAAAACAGCTGTGCGAAAACAAAGTTTTATTCTATTTATTTATCATAAAAGATAATTAATCGTAGAAAACTCAAAACAAATTATTATTATATATTTCACATGACTGTTATGGTTACTATATTATATTTAGATATAAGAAACAATAATTATTATCAATATATATTTTTTCTCTACTCCCCTTGACCCCGGAACCAAAATCCCACTTAGCCATATCGATATATATATAATGTAGCAATATCTATATAATAATGTTTATATCTATAGACAGGATTTTCTTAATGGCCGGGCTTAAGATAAGATCTATCAAATAATCTGAAAAAGGTATTTTTTGTTACTTAAAAATTATAAACAGAGGTATTTTTTCATTTATCTCTCAATATAGCTACGTATATATAATTTATTATGTATACCAATTTTCATTAGGTGTTAAAATTAATCATATATATATATATATATATATATATATATATATATATATATATATATATATATATATATTGTAGACAGAGAACAATGTTTAAATTCGTCATTCTATAATGAATGACGGAGATTCTATCTTATATTGAGACCGCCATAAATAATCTAAATTCATTGGGTGGTCACAACAAATGTAACAGCGGGAATCAAAATCATGGTGGTCCAAAAGTAGTTTTATGTAACAATCTTGTATATAAATATAAATAGCAGATATTTAAAAGAATTAAAGCTTATTTAATAATTTTATTCTCATCTGGGTCTACGTACTTAATATGTAGTTCTTTTCTGGATTGTGCAAAATAGAACAAACATTTAAGTGAAAATTTTAACCCAATAAAATGCTCTATTTCCTATAATAAAAAATTCTTAATCCTCAAATGACTGCAACGTGACGGAAAATATGTACCATTCCACGATGTAGATTCCCCTATTCTTTCTTTTGCACTCCAGGTGACATCCGGCGATAAAAACACAGTTATTCTATTTAGAATAGTTAACATTTTAACTTAGATTTTCCACTTCAATAATAAAAAAATACATTTTTTAAAAGTTCATATATTATATTCAAAATTAATTAAATTATAAGGTTTTTTAATTAGTAAACATTTATGTTTACGTAAAGAGGAGAATGGAAATCGAGTAATGAGTTAAAAACTCTTTGGGTTCCAACATGTCGATGATCTTTTTCGTTTTGGTATAGTTGTTCTATAAAATAAGATTTTTGAAAACAAAAAATTCCAAATTGTACTAGGACATTTGTAGTCCTAACGAACCTCAAAAATCTATTATATATATAAGTAGTAAGTAGAAAATGATTAATCATTATAATCTAAATTTAAGCAAGGTTACTAAAGTAGACAAGTTGGTCCATACTTCTGGCCAATAAGAGACATGCGGGAAGTGACGTCACCCGACGACCCAAACAAAAAAAATCATAGATCTATACGATGATGTAACCAAGAAAATGTTTTCTTCCAAACAGCCTGATTTAAAGGGCTCTGGGTCATTTGACGTGTCCCTCGTTGGTCTGAGAAGATCATAGCCAACCCGTCTATTTTACCAACCTTGATTTTACACACCTTTCCTTCCAATTTTGCCAAATTTGTAAAAATATTAATGTTGCTAAATTTACATGGAAATACATTAAGTGGCTGAAAATGATAATAGTGCCAACTATAAATTAAATTGAAATGGTTGTTTCAAAATTATACATATAATTTAAAAGCATTCAATATCAAAATATCAAAAGAAAATAAATATAAATATTAAAGCCAACTCTATGATATGATTCATTCGAAATTTACTTTTCCTGCTTTATTTTATTACACTAGTATGATTCCCAGCCTATCGAATCTTGGTGGTTTGATTCTCTAACAGCCAGCGAAAAAAATTTCAATCTACACTATTTAACATTTGTTTATGTTAAAAACAAGCAACTTTTAGCTTAATTAATATTAATTATGGTAAAAGAAACAGCAATGTAATAAAAGTGACAAATCAAACAATGCTTTAGTGTTTGAAAAAAAGACAGAGCCCTATTCAAGTACACAAACTGTCAAGTCAACATGAATTGGACTATAAGAGCCAAATTTTAACGTTTTTGAAAGAATTATCTTCTATTCTTTTCTAGACGAAAATTTGAAGCCTTTCAATTCATTTATTAGTAAAAAAAACAAAAAAACAAAAAAAAAATGAAACTTATTTAGTAGAGTTGTGATAATTGTTATTATATTATTATCTGAAAAAATAAAAGCATGCTATTCTAGGGTCAAAAAAATTTGATTTTGTTTAAGTCATCCCCTCACTGGCAGAGAAAAGTTCTACTTCCACGGTAGCGAAATTTATTTTGCACACCAGAAGAGAGACATCCAGCGGCAAAAATACCAATAATGTACTTATTTATAAAAAAATACTCTTTTATCTTAAACCATGCCTACTATATATAAATACGACCAGCTCCTTGTTCTAGTAGTCAGAGTCTGGCTAGTAAACTTGGTGTCCTGGATTCAAATCCCTGTCAGGACACATGGACTTTTTCCTGTGTTCACCATTGTCTCTGTGTTACTGTGGTCTTTAGGTTTAAGAGCTCCTCTGGCACTATATAACTGATTAATCATACTACCCTCCAATCGGAGTAAAGTAATCTTGTCCTTAGGGATCCCCATCTTCAGAAATATGTTGCACTTTTCCTACTCCGGTCAGGACGCAGAGATTTTTCTGAAAATAATTCCTCCTGTATTCACCATGGTCTAGTTGTTATTATAGTAATTAGGCTTAAGAACTCTCTTGGTAGTACATAATCCATTAATCATACTACCCTCCCATCGATATAATATTAACTCGCCCCTAGGGCGCCCCAACCTCAGAAATAGCTTATATTTTCCCTACTGCCAGGAGACAAGGTGTTAATAATAATATTATTTTTTTAATGTAATTATATATAATCAAAAATATCTGTGCTTACGGGAAGAGGGGATCGAAAATAGACTAGTAGGAGAAAGAGTGCTCTATGGCGTCCATCAGTTTATTAATCAACTTTTTTTGATCCTAGTAAAAATGCTAACATATGTCTTAACAGTTATATCTTAATCGTAAAAGAACAGTGAAGGAATATGATAAATAATCACATCATTTGGTGTTTTTAATTTTTTTTATAAACTTGGACATTGTTCCAAGACATTATATGTATACATATATAGAATAATTTTTGGTAAATTCCTATTATTTGCTGTGAGCTTGGGAGCCGAAATGAATAATACCCAACTTTTATTTTTTATCTTTTTTTTTTTTTTATAAACCTCAAATAACCTATAAAATTTATATATTAAAAATGGTGCCTGATTTGGTTCAGTTAGATTATATTCAGTTCGAGTCGAACTAGCTTGAGTTCGGATCAGAGATATCTCTGAATCCCAGTGAACTAAATCCCAACAGAACATTGGAGCTGAACCGAATTTAACCTAAATGAATCGAATCCGACTTGTTATGAATCGAACATTTTTTTCCTAAAAGAAATGAACATATCGCCCTGAAAACAATAGTGTCCAAACTCCGAAAAATTCAAAAATGAGTTAGTCACGCCATATGGATTGTGAATGGCTCCTCTTTATTGTGCAAAAGTGCCAGAACTCTAGTTCATTCTGTTTTTCTAGAATGCACTTACGCCGTTTTGGGTGGGGATAGAAATGAATCTTTGATGAGAACATTAATGGCCAAAGTCAGTGTAACCTGGAATAGCAAGAGGAATCTTTGTTGAAGTGACGTCAACAGTGGCCAAACAGGAGATAGGTTAGTTTTGCACTATTTAAGTTTTATTTTCTTAAACCGAGTCCTGGCAACATAGGCCAAACGGAAGTTAAGTCAGTGCTGGTTTTAAAAGTTATGTAAAAGTGACCTAACTCAAAAAAATGAAAGGGTTGACCTATGAATTTAAATTTTATTGGATATTAAAAGGAATGATAAAAGAAGAATAAATAAGAAAAAACAACCGGATATCATAAAGAAACAATTCACAATGCAGAATTGAAAATTATGCAAAACTTCAAACTCAATTATCTCGAAACTGGAGTTTGGTCACTAATCTCAGCAAGCAATATGGAACCGAACCTAATTGAATTAAGAATAGGCCTTATTTTGAATTTAGCTTTTTTGGTAGCCATTTGGCCCTCTAGGTTAACAGCGTATAATAGGAATTTGTCTACCTAATATTTTACTGTTTTAGAAGATAAGAGATGTTGTAAAAGTGTATTTGGTGTGACCAACTATATACTAACCTATAAATGTTGTAGTATGGCTTCCATATTTCAAAGAATGTTAATGGCGAAGATATCCAATGATAAGTAAAGATGAGCTGTTATCAGGAATTTGTTGCTGCTGAAACAGAGACGGCCTAACGTTTCTTATTTCTGTTGAGAGTTTTGGGTTCCTTATTTTCTCCACTTCTTGGTTTTTCTTTCTTCCCACTTTGTCCCTCTAGGAATTTCTGTCCCCTGAGGAACGTGTGCTAATAGAGTCTATTTGAGATGCGGTTGCGGTCCAGCCTAATGGTCTGCTCAGCAAATCTCTTTGGACCCCTTCCGCCCACTCCTTCTGTGTCTCTTTAATATTTCTTATTAGCTCCATTAAGGTTTCTTCGTCTTTTTCATCTCCGCCTCAGACACCTTGCAGAGCAAATATGAAATCGATACTCTTTATTTTTTAAGTTAGAACAAACAAAAAATTATCACGTAGCAGAAACTTCAAGCTAATTGTCGAGAAAAAGAATTTGATTTCTTATGAAAAACATCAAACGCGTAGCAAAGTTAGCAATAAAGACCGATTCACACGTATTACCTGCTAGTTTATTCTGATTATATTTTTCTCAATAATAAGGATGATTCCACTCAAATAGCTATTTTATTATTTAATCTATATTAATAGTGATCTACATTATTCACAGTAATCTATCAACTAAATATCTTTAATTAAAAAGTTTTTATTTTGCAGAGAGTAGTAGATTTGTTTATTCACAAAGAGAAACAAAGAGGTTATCCTCTGCTTGATGCAAATAAACATACACAGATATATATCAAATATATATATGTGTGTATATATATATATATATATATATATATATATATATATATATATATATATAAATAATTTATTTGTTTGAGACTATAGTTTCGAAGGGTTGGCCCTCATCGTCAGTTTTTTTAATTATAAATACTATTGTTCATGGGGTTAGTGTCGTTGATGTTTTCTTCTTTCTCAGCCTGTAAGCTGGTCAGAATTGAAAAATATTTTTGGGATCACATTTTTTTCTAACAAAGGACGACCGAACAATAGACAATTTTCTTTATCTAAAATTGTTTGTTTTGACAGTATATTCAAAACAAACAATTTAGATAAAGAAAGGGAAAAATGAATAACTCCAACACCCCCCCTCCATTGTTCGGTCGTCCTTTGTTAGAAAAGGGTAGATATAGGTATTTAAAAAAAACGTGATCATAAAAATGTTTTTTAATTCTGACTAGCTTACAGGATGAGAAAGAAGAAAGAATTCACGACACTGACCCCATGAAAAATAATATTTATAAGTGGAAAGACTGATGATGAGGGCCAAGCCTTCGAAACTATAGTCTCAAACAGATAAATAATATATATACAAATATATGTTTCTATGCTTATTTGCATCGAGCAGAGGGCAACCTCTTTGTTTCTCTTCATAAACCTTTAGATTCATTATATTGTGTGCTAATTATGTATTTAAAGTAAATCCAAACAATAATTTTGAATCACCGAACTGTTAATTTTTAAAACCCCTGTCAATCCAATATACACTTCTGGCTTACATTTGAAAAAATCAAGGCGTAATGAATTAGATATATAGTAAATCTATCTAAAAAATAGCCACTTTACCTGAAAAGGAAATTATAACAAGAGAGCTGGAAACCGTACGATCGCCCCACTTGAAATTTTCAAACTATGCTTGCATACTTGATTTTATTAATTTTCTTCTAAAATTAAACATTATATATGATTCAGGGGTTTTAGGACAATTTTTTTTATTGATGTTAAATATCAATTTTCATACGAGGTTTTGTCTCTTTCAGGATTTTTCAAGAACTCAATTATTTAATACATTAATCGTTGATAAAATGGTAACACAATCGAGACAATTAATAATCTATTCATAATATCCATCTTATAACAAGTTAGCACAACCAATTTACAAAAAACAATGACTAACTTGTTATAAGATGAATAATATGAATACATTATTTATTGTCTCGATTGTTTTACTATTTTATCAATGATTATTTTTTAAGTAATTGAGTACTTGAAAAAGTCCTGAAAGGGATGAAGGGTCGTATGAAAATTGATATTTAGCATTAAAAAAAACAAATTGTCCAAAAATGTCTTTTAATTATTATTAAAATGGACATGAACCAACTATAATTATATATTAATTTGATATATACCATAGTTCTTCTTACACTGTTCACTCAACAACAACCGAGTCCTGTCCTCCTATGCCTCCAATTTCAAAATCAAAATTTATCATGTTATATATTTATGTTTATTCGGTAAACTTTACTATTAAATAAATTAGTACTGGATAGCTGACTATTTGTTCTTTTTTGAATCAAAAGTGAAGCAGAGCTGTCATATTTAAAAATGCCTATCTTACAGTAATCTGTTTAATTAAAAACAAAAAAAAACATTTTAGTTAAAATAATATGCACAATAAATTTAAAAATCATTGTTTTATAAACAATTTTACAATATACTATAAATCTAAAAACAAAAAAAACAAAACAATAACATATGATATAATTATGTATATTATAAAATTTTGACATTTTCAAAAATGGTTGACTATGTTTCTCATTTTAAATTCAAGCTAGCTAAACAGTTTTAAATAATATCCTTGTTAAGCAGTTATACAGGGTGGGGCATAAAAATCTACCACAAGAGGTATAAAAAATGAAAAAATTTAAATAGAAAAACAATGAATATATTTTTGAAAAAAACATAAAATATTTTTTTTTTAATGTTTTTAAACATTATATCAGAGGAAAAAAAAGAGGGGGTGTCAAAAATGAAAATTCTAGCCCTTTCGACCAAACTCAACCAAATTTTCTATACATATTTTGTGGACTCCCAGAAGGCTAGAAATGCAAAAACCAATCACCCAAAAGGAGGGGAGGGTCAAAAATGAAAATTCTAGCCCCTTCGACCAAACTCAACAAAATTTTTATACTAGTTTGGTCGAAAGGGCTAGAATTTTCATTTTTGACCCTCCCTCCTTTTGGGTGATTAGTTTTTGCATTTCTAGCCTTCTGGGAGTCCACAAAATGTGTATAGAAAATTTGGTTGAGTTTGGTCGAAGGGGCTGGAATTTTCATTTTTGACACCCCCCCCCCCTTTTTTTTCCTCTGATATAATGTTTAAAAACATTAAAAAAGAATTATTTTATGTTCTTTTCAAAAATTATTTTATGTTCTTTTCAAAAATTATTTTATGTTCTTTTCAAAAATTATTTTATGTTCTTTTCTAATAATTAAATTTTGTCATTTTTTATATCACTTCAAATTATGCCCCACCCTGTATTTATTTATTTTTCCTTTTACTTATTTAACGTGAATTAAATGTGAAAGAAAAATATAATTTTATAAGAAATGAAATTTTCAATTTTCAATTTTAATATTTTTTTTTTTCAATTTGGGCTTTTGAAGATATGCGTGCCAAAGGGCTTCCACTACTTTTAAAGAATACGACAAATCTCAAAGAAAAAATTCTTGCTAGGGGGACAATAGTAGTAACGAGGCGTAGATTTTCAATAGATCTCTCTTTCTTCTCTTCTGCACCCCCCTCGCCAACTATGTCCTCCAATCCTTATTCTCTCTATACACCCTTTCAAAATTCAATTTCATACAAACAGAATTCAGATTTTTTTTTTTAAATATATATATATATATATATATAGATAATGGAAGCCAAATCAATTTATTGAATATGACTTTATGTAAATCAAATAGTTGTGTATAAAATAAATAATATATTATATGTATTAAGCTACATCTATTGTATAACAAGGTGTCTACTTTTTATATTAATAAACAAAATAAAATAATAAAGAAAATGGTTTTTAGGTGATCGGAAGAAAAAAAATTGATAATATTTTATTATGATATAAAAACTATTTTAAATTATTTTAATACACTTTATATTTACGAATTTTATATGAAAAAATGCTTGAAAAAATTATTATATAAATAAATGGTCTATTCGTTTTAATAGCCCTGCATTCGGGAGAACTGTGTATACGCACTCAAAATTGTATTGTGAAATTTCAAACTGAGTATATACTCAGTTTAGCCGAATGCGGTGCGAGTGCTGTAAGTCGAATAGGCAATAACCATATCTATAATGTAAAAAAATATTTAGAAATTTTTTTAATAAAATTTCGTTTTGAAATTAATATTTTTTAAAGAAAAGGATAATATGTAGATTGGTAAATGATTAGTGAACGACATGTAGATACTGTGAGCCTCTAAATTCATATTGTAGTTTTTTAAATGTAACTATTTTTAACATAATATAGATGTATATTTTATTAAAACATCCCTATACAAAAAATATAGTATTTTAGACTTAATGACCGCGCACTGCACTCGGACGTATTGAATATGAGTAAATTGAAATTTCTTAACGGAAATAGCAAGTGCGCATGGTCACTACGCCTGAGAGGTACAATTGCATTAAGTCGAATTTGCCATTAAAAATTATTTTAATTGGAAGTTTTATCAACAATTTCATTTTTTTATTTATTTTTATGTAACTAAATTTACACAAAAAATACAAGCTATATTCCTTAAGCTTTAGAAATCTAATTTTTATTGATCATCTTTCTATATATAAATAAATTAATAAATTTGAAAACAAATTTTTATGAAAAAAATTGTTCATCAGTGTAATTTTTAAAATCAAAGAAGTTGTTGCCATGCTGATCATTCTTAATGATAACTTTAAAGGAGATAGGTGTTGGCTCTAGGTGAAACATTTTTATATAATAATAATAAATTGGATAAAATTGCGAGGTGGGTTTCACAAAAATGAAATAAAACAAAAATGAATTTAGAATTCGATATATTCTCTGACTCATGATGATGGGCAGACAATCCGAAATATAACGAATTTTAAACTCATTTTTGTTTTATTTCAATTTTTGTGAAACCCACCTCACAATTTTACCCAGTTTTTTATAATTACTCTTAAAGATATTCTCTAGCAAGGCTTTAAAATAATATAACATATCAAACTGAAATTAAAATGTTTGTTTAAAAGAAAATACGTTTCTCAATCATTTAGCTTTAATTTAGGGCTTGTAGAATTTTAAATAATGTAAATATTTTTATTTGAAACTTCAGTATGATTCTACGGCACACAGTATATAAATTAATAACAATTTATATGTAGAGATAAGAACATTGTATTGAATATGATGATAGAATTCATTTTTAGACATGTTTCTATGAGAAATATAAGATCGGATCGATTTTAAATCGATGATGAACAGATTTAATCGGCTTACAAATAGAAATACAGTTTAGTAATAGACTTCAGCTTAAATATCTTTTCATTATATGAATAAATTTTTAAATAGATTTCAATTTTTGAATATAATCAAGTGGTTTATATTGGAATCAAATTTCAGAATTTTAAAAACACATATAAAATAAAAAAAGTATATTTTATATTTGAGCTTGAATGTACAACGAACTTTGAAAAGGAGAGAATTGAAAGATGAAATGACCCCAAAAATTAATGTCTGAATTTTATCCTCTTTTGCAGTTTTAAAATTTGCTTAGGAAATTTAAAAATTAGTTTAAATAAAAATAAAGTAAAAAAAAAAGTTTAAAAAACAATTATTTAATAAGTTCTATATTGCAGTTTCAAAAATTATTTTTTTAAAGTACTGGAATTAGTCAAGTGATTTGTTTTATCAATTAGAAAACAAGTTAATATTAGTTTCATGAATTATCATAAAAATAATTCAATTAAAATTAATTTTCGCGAAACCCAAATAGAACAATATTTTTGTATTTGGTTCATTCATTATTAAATTGATTGATTGAGCATCTAGACACTAAAATAAGCGTTAAACTACAAGGGATACAAATCGAATTATCTGTTTCGAACTTTATACAGGGCTAGTTGAGCGATGTCAAAATCACTAGGCGAGAGAGTACACGGCAATCCATCTAATAATATTTTTTCAAAAAGTTTATTTAATAAATTGCAATGTTAATTTAGGTTAAATTAATAGAATTGACAGACACCAAAAATATTTGAACAAAAGCCTTAAAGTATTTAAATCCCTATTTAATTTAATTTATATGTATTAATTAATTTATAAATTCTAACGAAATTATCAGCTTAGTAGGAATAATATTATAGATTTTGTGATCAGGGATGAAGTAATTATTGCTCAATCCCTAATCACGAAATATTTTAATTAAATCATTTAAAAACATCTTTTTGTATATTTATATTTAATAAAACTTTAAGAAAATGAAAAATTTTTTGGTATGGAAGTTCGAAGTAAAATTAAAGTTTTTTAAAGAATTGCTGAAAATTCTTTGAATCGGGGCGATATAAGCTGTTTTTTTTATCGCTAAGCATAAGGATTTTCCGATATTCAATTAAAAAAAAAAAAATAAAAACTCGACTATGTGGATTTTCTTGTTTATTTTTTCAAGAAATTTAATAGAAAGTAGAAAAAAAAATCTGTGAGCCTTATCCACATAAGCTCACGGGGGAAGTGAAATTTTAATTTTAAAACCCACTAATAAATAGCTCATGACAAATAAAATTTATTAAAATTATGAAATTCAAATTATTATTTAAAAACCCACTAATTGTTCATGACAAATAAAATTTATTAAAATTAGAGAATTTAAATTATTATCTTGAAATCAAGACTTGTCTGTTATTTTCCCTCTATTAGGTAATTTCCCCTTTATTATAACAAAATAATTCAAGCAGATACCTCGCTAATGAAGTTTCACTTCAAAAAGTTATTACCTACAATAAAATATTTTCAATTGGTTTCGAAATGCTCTTCTTCACATTTCTAATAAGGTGGTCTTATATTTTATATATTATTTTAATGAAATTTATTTATTCAATATACTTATGCAGAAATTTGTTCATTGCTTGTACTACCATTTTGAGAGTAATTTTTTACACTACAGTTTTTTCAAATTTAAAGATTTCAATAGTAAATTTTGAGAAAACAAGACAAAAATCGTAAAATTATTTTTTTCGTGGAATTAATTACCGATCGTATATACAAGATAAGCAATTAATAACTCGAAAAGAATTACGAAATTTATAATAGATAATTTTTTGTAGACCTTCTTCTTGTGCTCTCCATGTTATTTTTTTATGAAAATTGTTAAAACAGTAATGAGACATTAAAGAATATGTATTGGACTGAATTGCACAAAAATTGATAAATTTCAATTAAGAATTTTGGACGATGAAAATTTTTTTATTAAAAAGATAGTTTGAAGAATTATCTTCTATAACCTTCAATTTTTCAAGACTCGCATCCTCAGATACCTTCGACTCCGACCCAACTCCTTAAATCTCTTCTTATTTTCACAATGCAAGGGTTCACCACGAACTATATAGAGGTTGTACCTTTTTGGTGCAACTTCTTCTTGTATCAATATCATTATAAAAAAAACAACAACAAACAATTGTTCGAAATGTATTCTGTAATGAAAATTCGTCCCTTAATGGGGCGACTGCCTTTTTAGAGGCCCTTTTGTGAGGGGGCATTTCAAACATGAATTATAAATATTTTAATGTACCTACAATAAGTGTTTGTAAAAAAATATTATTCCCTACTTTCCATTAATTTCGTTAAAAATTTAAACAACAAAAATAGAAACAATGTTTTGACTTTTTTTTTTAATTTAAAAAGATAATTTTGCCCTATGTTCAGTGATAAAAATAAACATGCGATATATTGAAATAAACAATATCCTATGGAAAATTAATTCAAACCACTTTTAACGCATTCCAAAAAATACATTCTGTTGTTATTTTTGAATAAAAAAAATATAATCATTGAAATTATTGTTTTCTATTTCAATATTTTCGAACGCGGCCAATTGCAAATATTTTATTTCTATCCGATTGAAATAATATTTTAATCTTTTCGTTTAGATTATATTTTAATATATAGAATTCTCTATACCTATATTCTCTTTCATGTTATTTTTTTCTACTTTGGAAATAATTCATATATCTAAAATAATCGAAAAAAATGATCAAAGCTTTTAATAAACCGCTCTAAGTAGAGTAGATCAAAAGATTTCCATTTATTCGAATAGAAAAATGCTTTATGAATTATTTTTATAATCGTAAAAATATTTGTAGAATTGACGCCAGACTAAAGAATTAAAATATTGAATAAAGAGGAATTTCAATTAAAAAAAACATATAAAAGCAAATTCCAATTTCAACCTCAGAATTCTTTCCCCAACCTTTTCATTGGATTGCAAAAGCCAACTTTGCCTTTATGATTTTTATTTCATTTATTTATTTATTTAGAACTTTTTGCTGTCATGTCATTAAAAAGTTTGAAAATACAAACAATGTTTAACTGTGAATTTATTGTGTTACATATTTAGTATTAAATTTTTACAAAATTTTGCATTCAGATTGAGAAAAAAATTTATTCCATGATTTCTGCAATCTCTGCAGCCTAGACTGGATCGCCTGTCAATTATGTGAGTACTAGTCCGTGAGGTGATCCATGAGCAAGTGTGAAAATTTGGCACCCTTGGACCCTTGATTTATATTAATTTTATTTTTGTTATCCAAAAACAAGAATACTTCAATAAATACTTAGCATTAATACTTAAATAACTGTAGGAATTATATTTTTTACATAATTACTGAAAATATAATCTATTTTTATAGTTTTTTTTTACATTAAAACCCACTCCTCCATTGTTATTTGTTAATAATACATTTTGCTACAAGAGCAAACTAGTAGTAGGCATTGCCATTTTTGTCTAAAAATAGTATAATATGTCTCTGAGGGTGCGAATACACTACTAGAGTAACTCTAGCTAGAGGAGGCTGTCCTCTAATCAGTTTAAAGTAGGCGTGGCCACAAGTGCAGCTTAGTCCAATTGTTATGGAAAAGGTGGCATTTATGCAGTTATTCTGATTAGCTGTCCGTCCACTCTAGCTAGTGCGTAGAGTTTAGTGCATTCGGACTCTAATAAATATCATAGTTAATTTTTAATAAATAGATGAAAATGTAATACCTACTCTGTTTTTAAATATTAAATTCCGTGAGGCCTATTTAGTATGGAATATTTTTTTTTACAATGATCCTATGAATAACTCACTTCGAGGCGAGTTAATTGTATGGGGTTATACCATATTAAATCAACTTTCTGTTCCCAGAAATTTTTAATACCTACTGTAAATTTTTATTATTTTTATGTTCTTTGTAAACGATTTTTTAAAACTTCTTAGATTTTAAAGTGAAGAAGTTTTTTTTTTTAATTTCAAAAAATCGTAACTTCGAGTACATTAAAAATGTGAATAGGTTGATCAGTTATTTTGCTCTTGAAGTTTTTTGTTTTTATTAAAAAATACACATTTTTTATTTATTAAATAATTATTTAACCTCTCCTTCATTTTTTTCTTTCTCATGCATCTAATTTATTTATTTATTTATTTTGTCAAAACTATGTTTTATTTGTTGAATCTCTGATCTCCAAATTTTTAGTTCTAGATTCCTACTTTGGCTAGATTACCCCCATAGGTTCATTAAATTTCGATTTGATTTAATTTTTAGAAACCGAAAATAGTTTAATATTCAAAAAATATATATTCCATAGACAAACATTAAAATTATTGTTTTCTGTGTACTTCTAATTAAAACTGTTAGTTATTTTTTTTATTCGAATTAAATGTACTTGCTCGGTACACAAATTAAGGCTCTTGATGTAGCTTACGTTTTTAGGTTGATTATTATAAATATTATCATATTTATATACAACGATTAGGTATTATATTCTTATAATTCTGAAATTTTTTTCTTAATTATTAATTTATTTTATTACTATATTTAATTTAATTGTTATTAAGTATAAACACAAATACTTTATTCATAAAAAGTGTTGAAAATATATTGTTGAAATAATTAAAGTATGGCAGATGAAAGGATTTAAGAATGTAAATATAAAATGTTTGACTGACAATTTGTAGAGGAGAGAGAAAGAGGGATTGAGTTTCTATTTAGAAACACGGTGGATGTTTTTTTAATATAAAATGTAGACATCATTGTTGGACCCACCTTAAATTAAGATTTTAAATAATTCAATCTATTACCTGTTACATGTTGTGAACGATCCAAAATGTTTAATGTGTTTGTTGCATTTTAATTTATTACTAATGTTGTCCATTCAATGTTATTTGTGGATTGATTGTATTCTTATTGTTAGCTTAGAAATATTACCTACTGCGATCGCTTTGCTTTTAAAAATTCAGTACAATAACATTATATGAACCTGTACCCTTATATTATCCATATATTGTAACATCTGTGCACAATATTTTTATGTAATAAAAATTTCCTAAGAAATGGTTGTCTTACTTTTTTATTTCCAATGAAGATTTAACATGAACCTGTTTTTTTTCAAATTTAGTAGAATAGACAGGTCTGCTCATAAGCTTTCCATCAAGTCTTCTTGATGACGTAGACCCACCCTTGGGAAAAATTTAAGAATCTTCACCTTTCCTCCCCCAGTAGCTATTGAAACCTCTACAATATCATGATGTGGCACTAAACTTGGCTAAAAAATTACGAAAAGTTAATGTCTATTATACTAGGTAACATTGATTTTTACTTAAATCATTTTAAAACTAAGTAATTTATATAGATAAAAATAAATTTTAGAAAAAAAACCCGACTGCAATAATGTAAATGCAACAAATAAAATAATAAGAACTCAAAAATCAAATAAAATGCACTAAAAGGTATAAAATAATTATCTAATTTAGTTACAACCAACGACGAAATTTTTACATGAACACACTTTTTGAAGTCGATGCCAAACATTTACATTTTATGAATCGGACTCTACGGATCTTATTTAGTAGGTTTGGCGGGTAATGAAGACAATATCGCGTAAGCTCACTTATATATGTAGTTTGCTTAGCATCGACTTCAAAAACTGATTTCATAAAAAAATTTCGTCGTTTAGCTGTAACTAAATTAGATAATTATTTTATACTGAGTGGATATCGATGAGGCAGTTCAAAAAAAGAAGAAGATAATTTACACTATCTTTTTATTCATAAAACCGACGCTTCGGGGGCCATTCCCTCCTTCTTCAGGATTTTGAAAAGTCAGTGAAGGAAATCCAATGCGACATTCCCTCTGTCTCCTCTTTCAGTGGCAGTAACAATAATATATTGTATTTCATTCTCAGCAGAATTATAATGTAGTTCAAAACCCTTGAAGAAGGAGGGAATAGCCTCCGAAACGTCGGTTTTATGAATAAAAAGATAGTGTAAATTATTCCCTTCTTTTTTTGGACTGCTTCATCGATATTCACTCAATTTCACTTATCCGTCTGCAAAAATTATTTTATACCTTTTAGTGCATTTTATTTGATTTTTGAGTTCTTATTATTTTATTTGTTGAATTTACTTTTGAAAACAAAAGAATAAAATGAGTTTAATTTTCTTTTTAAAAGAAACAAGGAAATGAAAATATTCATCAAGATGATGTACCTAAGTTTATCTTAAATAAAAAAACATAACATATCCATCCTTAGTTATAACTGATCATTCTATATTATGGCGGGTGTCTCCAGAAATAGATTAATATTAATTTAATAAAATAAAATAGTATTAGGATTATCTTTGAAGAGAACATCCTTTCTTCACTAACAGTTTCATATATATATAATATAAAAGATTTGATTAGCTATATTAGATAAAATTAAGAATAAATAGAAATTTTATATTAGTTAAATCTTTTCCCCTTTATATCTTGAAAAAATTTAGTTTTTCAGATACTGCAGTTGATAGATTAATCAATACAGATGACGAAATTGGAATTGTTCTTCAAATAATTTCGATGAAATTGTTAGAAATGGTTAAGTATATATAGTATAAAAGAAGAGCCTATCTATTGTTTGTTGATTATTATATAATAGTTGAGTAAAAATTGTATGACAGTTTGACCAAAAGATTAAAGAAAACATAAGATTAAGTTATTTTGCAAACAAATATATATGTGACATATATCCCCTTTTAACAATTTCCCATTAAATTTCGAAAATATAATTTGTAAATTAATCTCATCTTGAAATTAGATTAATTAAAATAGAATTGTTTCAGATAATTCAATTAGTAAATATGGTACAATTTGATTTTGGGAGAGATATATAGATATATAGTTTTTTTAATTAAGTTTGATGAAATATAAAATATATATAACAACAAAAAGGTTAATGTTGTTAATAAATTAATTTACTATTAGATGACACCTGTTTTAATTCTATTTAGCTTAAGAAGATATAAATTTTAGTTTTTGGATTCATCTTTTATTTAAATTTCCAGCTAATACATAATTGTAGCTATCTTAATGACTGTTGAATTATCAAATTATCAATACTTATTGAGTTTTTAAGAGAAACAAGCTGATTGAATATTAATTATTTAATTTTTTGAATTAATTAATGAGTTTATTTATTTATTTTTGTTGTGTTTTGATTAAACAGCCCTGAGGTTGCAGCGCTATTCAACTACGTCCGTGAAGTTATGGGAAATCGATTATCAATACTTATTGAGTTTTTAAGAGAAACCAGCTGATTGAATATTAATTCTTTAATTTTTTGAATTAATTAATGAGTTTATTTATTTTTTTTGCTGTGTTTTAAATAAACAGCTCTGAAGTTGCAGCTCTAGTTATGCGATTTTCAAAGTCGTGAAAGTAGTGCTTATTATTATTTATTATTTTTTCTTGTGGAGACTTTTATGATAATTTTTTTATTTTAATGAATAAGGAAAAACATAAAAGATTATTATTTACTAAATATAATAATTGAAAACAGTTTATTAAAAAAATTAATCACATATTTTTAAATACAAAAATTCTTCTTTAGTAAAAGATTATAATTTTTTTTTATTAAATATTAAATATAAGGGAGGAAGCAGGTGTATGGTATAGGAAGTGTATAGTTATGTGAATGTGCAAATCTATTTTACTAAACAATTTTTTTTTATTTATTAAACCAATTTTTTTTACACAATGCAAAGATTAAGAATAAATTATTAAAGTTATAAAACAAATAAACATATCCATCAAAGGGTTATTTAAAATAAATTTAAATATATATTATAAAAATACCTAATATATAGTTTTTAAATCAGGTACAATTGTAAGAAAGAGTTAAAAATCAAATAACCCATTGATATGTTTATTTGATTTTTAACTCTTTCTTACAATTGTACCTGATTTAAAAAACTATATATTAGGTATTTTTATAATATATTATAAAAATACCTTAAAATATGGTTTTTAAAGTAGGTATAATTGTAAGAAAAAGTTAAAACGATTAATTGTTTACTTTGTTCTTGAATCCTTTATATTTAGTAAAATTTTTGGTGAATTAATATTTTGAACTCGAAAAATACAATAAATACACGATAAGTGCGTCTATTAACCTACCTTGAAAGTCAAAAAACTAATTTATTGTTTTTAAGGAAAATATAAAATATATACTGTCTAATCCAAAACATGAACACTTTAAATAAAAAATAATTAATATATATTGTAAATAAAACCTGTTTTTTTATCACTCTTAATAATAAAAAACTGTCTTAAAAATGGGCTATTAACATTTATTCAAATAGGGAGGAGATAATTTTATGACCCGACTAATTAGGGGGTGGATGGGAAATGCGTATCTTGACTGAAGCACCCCACTACTGGTTTTCAAGCTTAGCTGTTCCTCATTATCCTCTTGGTCAGTGTGGACTAGAAGAGTAAGGCTCCGCCCACAAGATAGTCGACCAGTAGCTCAGCTAACTTTTTCAGTTATTGTTTCTTGGAACATAGATAAAAGATAATAGTCTTGCAAGACCGTACAGTGTACATCATTGCATTTCTTCTCCAATCCAGGATATTTGTTTGCCCTCTGGAGATCCTCTTATTTTCTACCATATTTATAAAAGTAAGTATCATACTTTACTTTTTTCTCTAAAATCGTAATTTTTTATTATATAATATTCCTAATGTTATTAGAAAAACATGCCATATCTAATATATTCTAATATTTATCAAAAATGTTTAAATAAAAATAATTTTTCGTAAATTTTTATATACTTAGAGAAACAAATAGGTTGTCCTCTGCTTGATACAAATAAACTAACACACATATATATATATATATATTATATTATTTATTGGGTTGAGGCTCAGTGCCGGCTTAAGACATTTTGCCACCAGGGGCTAACTTTTTAAAAACCGCCATTCTTGACAAAGAAAAAATAGTTTTTCCAACATAATAGTTATTTATGATATGTGTCAAAAGTAATATTTTATTTTGTGAGAAGGAAGTTTTGAAGACGACACAAAGCGAGTGCTCCAAACCTTCGAACAAAAATAAAATCACTTTTAACACTATATCGTACACTATTATTTCTACAATTTCTTTAATTTGTATTTCTAATAGTTTTTTGGCATATGACAAAAATGTCAATTTGTTAACCGAATGTTTTCTACATTTGATTCAGTCAATTTGTTGTTCCATTCGTCATTACCAAGGTAAATAAATCGCTTTTAATACTAGTGTTAAAAGTAATAATGGTCTGTCACTTTGTAACACTCGTATCATAGTGATTTGTAAAAAAATAGTACATTAAAATACAAGTTTCATAAGACATGCATTTTGAACTTGCACGTCTTTCTTAGAAATTTTGAATTAAAAGGTCTTTGAATTTGAAAAGGTCTAGTTAGTAATGAAGGGTAAATATCTTTTGGGCAGATTATACATAATTCTACACACTGATTAGGATAAATAAATTTATATTTATATAAAAAGAAAGAAGATAATTAAACACTTTATATTTTAGAGGTTAAGTATGAAAATTATAAATTGAGGATTTGTTGATTTAGATTTGACATTTGAGATACCACCCACGAAGAAGTAAAATGATCAGAGCGTCATTTTAAAAATTTAACATCACAAACAAAATAAATATAGCTTTTTATTATAATTCCAAATTTTCTGATAGCATATTTAAATATGTATTTACAACAGACTTGCCTATCTTTTGCACGCTTTTTGTATTAACTTCACCATTATCAATGTGACTTTTGTTCTGTTAAGGTAGTAAATTTTTGTTCTTACTTATAAGTAGCTATAGCAGACAAGCTAGGTTTTAGAACATGGTCTATAACACTAAGCTAACCAAAATTTTCCATTCAAATAGTTTTTGCAGTTAATTCAATCATTTTATATCAATTTTGGTCTAAATAATTATATTTTATCGTGAAAGTTGGACCTTTGTTGTTTGTTTTATATATTAATGACATTTGTAACTGTATTTTGACCTATACATAAATCTAGTGACTTGCCGGGATGACACTAGTCATCTCGTGGTGGATGCTGATGTTAGGGCTTTGTCAGAGAATGAAATGGAACCATTAGGATAGTTGGAAGACTGGCTAAATTATCTGAATAAACTGATTATAAATTGTACGAAATCTGGAATACGCATTTGGGGGGGGGGGGGGGGGCGGGGGAGAAATAAGTCCAATCTGTCTGGATGGGAAAAATTTGGAATATGTGGATACATTCAAATACCCTCGGAGTAGTGGTTGAAACTCAGAAGTTCAACTCAGATCATCATGAGTGCAGCTCTTGGAGAATGCAAACAGAAAAGTGCAATCTTTTGGTAGAGCTAGTAGATGACATAATTTGAATGTGAACACTAGAATTATAAGTAGTATACATCATAAATAGTACTAGTTTCTCTTACCTGTCCTACAATACTACATTTTGGTACTCAGAAGAATATTGATAAGCAGCTCTTACAAAATAGATGCCTGAGAATTATTTTAAAATGTGACATATATACCTACATCAATAAATAATATGCTGGAATGTTTAGGACTTATGAATGTGAAGCAATTCTTATTTATACAGATAATGTGTTTTGTATATAAATTATATCATAGGCAGTTGCCAGCCTATCTAAATTTCATATTCGTCAACGAGATCCATGATCATGAGACGCGAATTAGAGACGTATATTTATTGAAAGGGTGAGGAAACAGGGCAGACGAAATTCATTATATTTTAGGGGAATTAAGGAATTTAATTATTTACCAGCTGAAGGGAGAAATGCATCAAGTCTGATTCAATTTAAGAACCAAGTGAGGATATATTTTAAGAGGGACAGTTGAACATTTCTATTGAGAATTACCATATTATAACTTTTGTATTAAATTAAATTAAATTAGGGAACAAAGAAAAGATTTTTATTATAGACAAAAGGATCAGCCGGGGGAGGCGTTTGAATATAGCTTAATAATGATAAAATTTGTAATATTGTAATATATATGAAATTGAAAGTTTTTTGCCGGGAGTAGCAGAATTTTTATATATTGAAGGAGACAATAAAAGAGTGTGTCTTCTGCTGGAATTATAAATTTTATTTATTTATAAAGAGAGTATAGTTTCGAGGGCTTTTGCCCTCTTCATCCAGTCTATTACAATGGATTCACAGGAATTAATTTATTTTTATTGTCTCTTTCAGTAATATATAAGTATGAAAAATACATTTTAAATAAATAAATACTTTGATCTATTTTAAAAATCGAAACCTACCTATTATTTTGTTTTTTAAATTTTAATAATTTTTAAGAAAAAAATAAAAACCGACTTCAAAAAATTAAATGCAACAAATATAAAAATACACTAAAAGGTATAAAATAATTATTATCTTATTTAGTTACAACTAAACGACGAAATATTAACACGAAATTACTTTTTAAAGTCGGTGCCAAACAAACTATACCTATAAGCGAGCGTACCCGCCAAACGTACTAAGTAAGATCCGTCGAGTGCGATTCATAAAAGGTATATGTTTGGCACCAACTTCAAAAGTAATTTCGTGTTAATATTTCGTCGTTTAGTTGTAACTAAATAAGATAATAATTATTTTATACCTTTTAGTGTATTTTTATATTTGTTGCATTTAATTTTTTGAAGTCGGTTTTTATTTTTTTCTTAAAATATTTTTATTTTTCTCTTTAGTGATGTTATTAATAGTGATTATATCATCAGAACTTGACCAAATTAATATGACACCATCCCTAAGACACCCCCTTTCGGATAAAAAAAGAACCATCGAAATCGGTTCATAAACAAAGAGGTTAGGTCTAAACAAACCTAATAAAAAAGGTCTAATACCTATGAAAAAAAAATCGAAAAAAAAATGGGACCAATCGGAAGCTAGACTGGACCCAATGCAAAAAAAATTTTTCAAAATCAGTTGACAATTGGCGGAGATATGAGGTAACATAGGCACAAAAAAAAAAAAAAAAAAAAAAAATTCAAGTCGAATAGAGAACCTCCTCCTTTTTTGAAGTAGGTTAAAAAGCTACTAAAATTTTCTTTACTTTATCTTGTTGGTTGTTAAGAATTGTTTTGTTCTTAAAAATTGCCTTTTTGATTTCGGCCGACTCTAATATATCCAATTTTGAGCCTTTGGGAGCGAAATGTAAATATAGGATGAAAATACGTATTTTATATCTTATATCTGTATTTCAAATACGTGTATCTAAAATAGGGACATTTTTTATTGTAACTTAATAAATAATTCGTTTTTTTTTATAGGGACTCTCTTCTCTGGCTCAGATCTCATAATGAATTTTTGAAAAAATAAACTGAAAGAAGTGGATCTCAAAAAGATTTTCAATATTCTGCTGAAAAGGCTTGGAAAAACAACGTTGGTTCTGGAAAAGCAGAAAAATCTGGTACACTCTATGCTCCCTTCTGAAAAATCTAAATTGCTACAGCGGTTCCTCACAGAAGAAAAAAAATCTTAGCCTTGAGATCCGCTTGAATTGTCTTCCTATTTTTCTTGACGAAACGACAAAACATTTCAGTTTTGTAAGAGCTACTGATGACCAAAGAATTGCCAAACACATTTTGGAAATAATCCCGAAATACTGCCCTAAAATAGAAACGATCGATTTGAGAAGTATTTTGATCGAGCTTGAGAACAAAGAAAACTTTAAAACGTTTCTGAAACAAACCACTCAGATGAAATCTCTGGGAGTGTCCTGTTATGCAGGATATGAAGATGATTGTGCATTGTATGAACTTTTGTTTGAGACGATTTTCACCTGCTTGATCGTGATGTTCAAAATGGACTCCGAAAAATCGAATATATCGAAGCGAAAAAGTTAGATGTATACGAGTTATCCAGACTCTAAGACTTCTACCCAATTTGAAAAGTTTAGGCAAGTCACAAAATTTAAGTGATCTGTTATTATTACTCATGCTTAGTGATGATGATGATGATATTGTTAAAAAATTATCTAAAATAACCGAATTCCGGGATGACAATACAAGCTTAGCATCTTTAGAAAGTTTTACGCAATTTTGCTCGATACGCGAAAAATGTATATCTATTTCAGCCACAAAAAAACGTGATTGAAAATCTCTGGAAATTTCCAGAACTCAATGAAATATCCCTATTTTCTAAAGATTCCGATGTTGTTAATGAAGTATATAATTTATTAACCAAAATTGGGAAACAAATTAAAATTTTGCATTTATGTAACTCGGATATTCAACGTATTGACCCAAACACTTTTCATCGGTTATGTCCCAAATTACTTCATTTATTCATTAATGGTCAACACTTTGCATTCTAAAAAAATGGAGGATATTTTAAATTTATCAATTTATGTTAAACTTACTTTATAAATTTATTTCTATTGTTTTCTTGATGTTTTTTCACATCATTTTTTTGTAATCCATTTATAATAAATAAAATCTACAATATTAACTACAAAAAAATTTTCCTTTATATTTTATCCATTTTTAAGGGTGTCTTTGAATATTTAGGTATGTAAGATTTATTTTTTATTACCATATATTCAAATTTAAAGGCTACACTTCAACTTTCAGTGCCTGTCATCTGGATTGGCCACCCCAGTGGCTCCATTTACCATCTACCGTTTGTTAGTGGTAAAAAGCATTTACTTTGCGACATACAACCGGCCCTAAGAGTAGGTAAAATGAAAAATTTCTTTAAGGTGAAACAGAATTGAGTTTAATTTCACGAATCATCGTTTCGTTTCATTTGTTTTTTTTTAAACAATTTTTCTTAATCTTATTTATGCATTTATCGTTGAATAAATTTTTTAAGTTGACTTATTTTGACCTGGCAGTGAAGTATCTCAAAAACGGTTGAACTATTATTATAATAAAAATTGATCGAAATCACGTCGTTCAAAATCGTTTAATCGATAATCGAAAATTTATTCCACAAATTTTGATTTCAAAATTTGTATTTATTATCACACTTTTTCGAACATTCTTAAAACTATCTTAACAAGTGCTCTAAAACAGAGTTCCGCAAACATTTTGTGTTCAAGGTACACCTACCCAATCAAGACATTTTAAAGGTATACCAAAGTAAAAACCAATGTTTATTTAATATTTATTTATTATTAAAACTAATATAATATGAAAAAGATGTTTAATGAGAAATGCGAGCCTGCTTCAATTAAATCACCTGTGCTCAATTAGCACAGGTGATCAAAATTTGGAGCAATCGTTGATAAGCCTGCTCTCATCTCTTGCTGTTCGCATAACTGTTCTTAGCTAGAGTATGTGTAGGTGCATTATCTTCATAAAACTTGACATTTTTTCGAGGCTCACCAACTAATGACCGCGGTACACCAGTGTGCCGCAGCACACACTTTGCGGAACACTGGTCTAGAAGATATCTCTATGGCATATTTAAAGAGAATAGCAAGATATAAAATAATATTTATATTTAATCGGTATTTTACCCTAAAAGTTTAATTTCAAAGATGTCTTTAAGATAAATTGTAGAACATTTTTAAAGAGGTTTTTCCATATTGTGTAGAAGACATCTTAAAGTTATCTTTGAAAATAATATTAAGATATAAGATCAGAAGATCAGAAAAGATCTGAAGAAGACATCTTCTAGAACGAGTGTGTTTTCTGGGATTTGACTCTTCTCTCTTCAAGGCACCAGGTGAGTAAGAAACCGAACCGCACGTCAGAAGGTAGGTCATTTCAGAGCTTCTTTCGATTCGATGCCCACTATAGTTGTATTGGAAAATTGTTTGTTAAGGATAACGTGAAGAATTAAAGAGAATAATTTTAAATGATATTTGGGTTTAATTCGTATCTGGCTAGCAGAGACTTCGACAAATATTATATTTTTCGAATAACAGCCCCGAGGCTGAATAACAGAGCTCGGCTTAAATACAATCCTAGTTAACAAGTGAACACCGGCAGCCTATCATATAGATTAGGGATTTGTCTTAAAGGAGTTCGAGACAGCTTATCTATTTGGTTGATCTTCGAAAAAATCATTTGTATTTCTGCAGAGTGACAACTTCTGCCTACTAAATTAAAAAAAAAAATTGTTAATAATGAGGTTTTTTTTCTTTTATTGGCCTCGGGAACATAGATGCCCATTTAGCCAGCCGATCGTATAATAATTAAGTTAATTTTGAATAAAAATCTTTGTTTTGATAATATTAGATAATAAAAAGAATATTGAGATAAATTTTTTCTCATTATGAAAACATTTATTTAACACAAAAACGATTTCGAGAAAAAAGATTTGGAATTCTACACTAGTGCTTTTGTTATATTCTGTTGGCTGAAATGAACTTTTTATTTTTACATTTATGAATAACTAATTAACTAGACTGTCGAATCTATTGAAAAATATTTCATTCGATTAATAAAAGTTGAACTATTTATCAGTATAAATTTGTTGAAAATGGTATAATTTCTATAGAAGTTATAGCCCTTTTAAAAGCTCGGTCCATTAACTTCCATGTTAAAAGGACAATTTTCAATAATTTATTTCTCGGTAATGGGACAGACGATCAACTTCAAATTTCGGGAATAAATATTTAATACATCACTGATTCGATGGTAAAAATTTGAGAATTTTCTTATAAAAATTATAAACAAGTCCCGAACCACCTTAAATTGAAGTCGAATTCTTTCCTCTCAGCTCAGTGTCAGCATATGGAATCCTACTTAACTATTAATTGCTTTATCAATGAATGAAACATTTAAATTAAATTAGATAGAAATATGTTAGGAAATAAAGAAACATATTATCAGTTCAAACCCTAGCTTGACCTAACTAAAGTATCCAGAGGTAATATTATAAATAAGCTGATGTGGCCATCCATATGAGTTTACCATACACCTGGGCCCTCTCTTATATTTGATATTTAATAAAATAATTTATAATTATTTACGAAAGAACTCCCCCCCCCCACCGATCTTCTTAATTTTGGGACAATTAGCAATTAATAATATCTCCTTTTTAATTATGAGACTATTCTATTAGAAATATCAGCTTTATTCGATTTTTGTTTGAAAATATTCCCCCCCCCCCCTCTTTTTGGTCACTATCAATTTTACATAGTGAATCATTTTCATAAGGTCGTATAAAGTGAATTTGCGAAATTTCCTACAAATCGATCAAAGGGTCTATATATGGATACTATATTGATAGTTCTATTTTTTTGAACCCCACCTCCCCGATTTCGGCCCCCCAAAAAAATAACTATCTTTTTTATTATATGTTCATTTTATTGTATATTCGTTTTTGTTTTTTATTTTTTTTAGTTTGAACATTTTATTATTTTCATTTTTAACCCTCCCCCCTGCCCCTTCTAATCAGCTCTTAATTTCAATTTACCAAAGCTACAAGTTTTGATATTCACAAAATTTGGTAACGTACTTGTCAAGAGAGAGTGGCTCCATCCAAATTCGCGCCTCGAGTTAGGGTTTTTGGATGAGCCACTCTGTGTGTTGGCACCTCTGAACATCGAGGAGATGACATGGCATGTTTTCGAAAGAAAGAAGTTAGTTAGTAAAAAATTAAATTGTTGTTCAGTTGTGCTATAGATTAAAGATATATAGTTGTTGTTTATTTGTGTTTAAAATAAGACAAAATTTTGTGATATATAGATATATAGAAATAATCTTCAAGCTGTTAATAAATACAAATTGTTAAAACGAATTTATTAACCCAATCATTTCCTTTGTTGACATTCGTGCTTGATTCAAATTCGAATCCCATACCTTAATCTAATATTAAAGTAATTCAACAGTGCTAACAAACACACAAAATTATTAATATCTCGTACAATATAATTTTTTTGAAGAAAAGTCATTAGAGATTTTTTTGTAGATCAAAACGACATGGTTTCACTCATTTTTTTTTATCAAAATAGTTTGAGCATTTTTTGATATATTTTGAAAAAATTGAAGCATAAAAAAAGGAAAAGGTAAAATGAAAATAAAAAAGATTATCCAACGAAAATTTAACTTATACGGGAAATGTGGAAACCCACAGGGAATATATCATAAATGTTATTAGTAGTAATTTATTTATTTTTGTAATTTCTTTGTTTACTTTTTTACTTTACCATACAGTGTATGGTCAAGTATTCTAATCGTGCATGAAAAAAGTGTTTTTTTTCCTTTCTTTTTTTCAAAATATCTAAAAAACGGCTTAAAGAGAATAATTGTTTTGTCAAAATGTCTGTTAGTTAGTCTGTGCGTTACCAAATTTTGTGGACGAGCTAGCTCAAAAACTAGTGTGAATATCGAAACCAAATTTCACAAGTAGTTTTGGTCCATTGAGATTAAGAGCTGATTAGATTTTGGTGCATATCGACCCAAAAATAAGGGGGGTGGAGGGGGAGCTAAAAAATTAAAAATCTAGGTCGTTTGAGCAAACTCATCCAAATTTTGTATACATAATCAGAGGACCCGCAGAAGTCTAAAAATGCAAAATCTAACACCCCAAAATAGGGGGTGGGGTGGAGGGTCAAAAAATGAAAATCTTGGCCAATTACCAAACTCAACCAAATTTTGTATACATAATCAGTGGACCTCCAGAAGTCTAAAAATGTAAAAACTAACAGCCCGAAATGGGGGGGGGAGGGCCAAGAAAATCTTGGCCATTTACCAAACTCAACCAAATTTTGTATACATAATCAGTGTGCCCCTAGGAGTTTAAAAATGCAAAAACTAACCCCCCTCCCCTACATGATTATAAATAATTTTATTAAATATTAATGTAAGTGAGGGGCCAGGTGGTATGGTAAACTCAAGTGGATGGCCACATCAGAACACGTCAGCTTATTTTTTTTTTGTTCAGGGTGAGGTCCTTAGCCTCATTTATTTGATATGAGGAGCTACTAATGAAACAGATGTCACCCAGCTGGTACAAATAAAAGTACTCATTTCAAGAAATATAATTTCTTATTATCTAAGCTGGTTTTCTTCATTTCTTTTTGTACTTTTATCCCATTTTCTGAATATACATCTTATTTTACAATTTAAGATGTTACAAGAACAATATTCAAAGCACGTAACGTGAGATTTATTTAATAGTTTTTTCATACTATATTCCAATCATATTAAACATTTTTTCTATTATTATGATGCTTTTTATATGAAATACGAAGAAGAAATGTATGGCTTTTATGGGGGTTTGTTTGAATTTTTACCGTGAATAACATTCTCCATAAATTTTTATAGGAATTTTTTGTTCCTTATGAACAAAAAAGAAAAAACAATCTAAAAGCATATTTATAAAGTTTAATTTTGTATTTTTGTATTATTTGTTTTCCTTTGTTTCCCTAAAAATCCAATTTTTTATTTCTATTTCGATACCATTATTTTGAATCTTTAATTAAATTGAAAAGTGGTGGATAGAATCGTTAAGTAATTACTTAATATCCCCGAGAGTATTTGAAAATAGCATGTACATTATATATAGGACAGGCTGATTCATTGTGGAAGATGGTCGATTTCTATCTCAGGGCCTGTGGAGTTTAAGTCACAAGAATTAATTTCTGACTCCTACCCTCACTCACACTAAACAGTATCCGTTTGGGGGCGAAGGTCACAAAATATATTTTTAAAAATCTAATGTTAAACATGAAATTTCAAAAAATGAAGGGTACCCTTCATTTTTTGAAATTTTATTTTAATCTTCGATTTTTTTTTTGCAAATTTCATCGAATAAGGGGCATCATTTTCGTCATTTTTTATATTTAACATTAGATTTTTAAAAAATGTATTTTGTGACCTTCGCCCCCCAAACGGATACTTCTTAGTGTGAGTGAGGGTAGGAGTCATAAATTAATTCTTGTGACCTAAACTCCACACTCCACAGTCCCTGAGATGGAAATCGACCATCTTCCACAATGAATCAGCCTGTCCTATAAGAAAATCTTAAATTCCTCCTAATTCTATTGCTATAAGCAAGCTATGACTTGTCTATAGCACTCTTAGTTATTTCCGATCTCATATATTGAGAGTTCTTAGAAATGGATTAGTCCAAAGATTCTCGAATCATCTTTATTTTTATTTTTTTGTATTATTACTATTTTAATAGTTTCTCAGCGAGAACAATTTTTATTCGACTAAAACTCGTCTGGACTTGTCTTTGACATGCTTGAACTGGAAGATATATCCAGGCAGGGACTTCAAACCTTCTATCCGCACTCTTTTCGGAAAAATCATTAATTTTAATTGCCCCTTGAAACTATGCAACAATTTTATTTCATTTCGAGAAACAATATAGGTACTTTTCAAAACAAAAAATATTTTTATAGAAATATTTGAAAATAATTTGAAAATTTAAAGATCCATCCTGAAATTTTGAAGTCGACCTTATACATTTATGAAAATACTCTAAATGTTTGAAATTTTAGGGATGCGCCGCATCCACAGCATCCATAGACCGCATGCCACTGATATATATATATATATGTTCAATTGTTTATTGCGGTTTCCGCGGATGGGTTCTATGTCACTAGTGGTTTTATGGGAATCTCCGAGTGGGTTTTTGAAATTTACTCGACGTTTCGGGTCTCCTTTTGGAGCTATTTTCAAGAGAGAGGGTGGCTTGTCTTCATGGTCTTAGCCTAGTCGTCCAGGATTCGTTTTTGGGAATGTTTTCAGAGTGAATTTCTTCATTCTAAAAACTGGGTTGGGTTAGGATTGTAGATTTACGAGGTTTTTGTTGTCTTGTGGTAGACTGTGAGGAGGCTGAAAAAGTTAGGAAACACTGTCTTTATGGGATTAACCAATCAGAGGAACAAAAGTAGCACGCATTAAGGCCGGCCGGGCGGTATTCTATTTTCTATGACGGGTGGGTGAATTCAATGTTCGTCTTTTTTCGGACTTGATCATATTATCAGATTTTTCAAGGAAACGGTTATACAATTTTTTCCATTGAGATGCCGCCTCTTTAAAATAAAAAGCCATCCTCTTCTACTACATTTCAAAGGGCAATTAATTATATTAATAACGAAAATGAATTTAGGTCAAATCAAAGATTTTAATAGATATGTTTATATTGCATGTAGGAGGGTCTTGTCCCTTTGGGAGTCGAACCCAATCTTTCCCAACGCTTTCCGGGCAACTAGTCAGACCCTTGAGACCATCACCTCCTACATGCAATATAAACATATCTTAATAGGTATTTTTGTCCAAAATACCTATTAATTTATTAATTTTATTTAAATAAAGAATGGACATTAACCAAATGAATTTATAAACATATCTATTAAAATCTTTGATTTGACCTAAATTCATTTTCGTTAATAAAATTGATTAAATATCTCGAGTTGATTTTGAGAATAAATTGGAACTTTCTTTCTCAAATAGACACTCATTTCCTTGTAATTATATTAAATTCAAAAATTATTTATAGGTGTAATTATAACAGCTTGAATTAATTCGTATAAAAATTATAATAAAATAAAAATGATATTATTAATTTTTATTTATTATGTATCTAATAAAGGTATTATTTTTAATGGGACTGCCTGTATGGTAGGCACCCCGCGCACACAAGAACAGGGAACCCCTGAATGGGGATCAGAAGAAAATAAATTCAATATATTTATCTAATCTACTAGTACAAACTTAACTTCATTTATAATAACAATAAATAATCATTGGATTTTAATGTCCTCAAATTAATATTGTTTAATCAACGTTAGGTTTTTTAATTTATTAGGCTTAATAAAATTAAACAGGTCTGCGAAAATTCAATTTTTAAAAAGATTTTTGCTATTATTGAGTGAAGAAATGATCGCTACATCCAAATACAGTAGAGATTGGTATCTAAATAAATTCTATCATATCTCAACTTTTTTGAACAGATTGAAATTTTAAATCATTTCAAACTCTCGTAACTTAATAAAAAAATTAAAGTTTTGGTATTTTCATTTTTTAATGCGCCAAGAAATAGATAAATCACAAAAATTAGAAAAATCACAAAGTATTTTTACATGCTAAAATATATTATTCAAATCCCTAAAACAGAAACAAAAATTAAGAGTTTGGTATTTTTTTTTTTTTTATTTTTCATGTGCCAATCAATAAATCTCCCATAGAAGTATTTTTACAAGTCAAAAAAGAAAGAGTATATGACTCAAAAATTAAGATTGAAGTGTATTTTCGTTTTTTTTTATTTTCCAATTCGCAGATAAGTAGATATGATTAAAAAAAATATATATAATAAATCTCTAGTAAACTTAAATATAGTTGTGTACTCACGGCCATCATCAGGAGTGTTTTAATAAGATTGAAGTAATTTTTGGAGACGGACTGATAAGTGAATTGAGTGGATATTGATGAGGCATTCCACAAAAAGAAGAAGATAATTTATACTATCTTTGTATTCATAAAACGAAGTTTCGGAGGCTTTTCCTACTTCTTCAGGGTTTTAATAAATAGGACCTTATACCAAAACATTTACTCTGATGAATTCGTGCTTTGTGAGAAAATGTGATGCAAAATATGGGAAAAAAGTATATTTTCAGATTCAGTAGCCGAAAATCTATAAGAATGACTTAAAATTATACAAACAAATTTTTCATTGCAGATCTATTTAATTCGTGGATACTAAAATATTATAATATATTATATAATATATCTTATAAGATTGAAGTAATTTTTGGAGACGGACTGATAAGTTCCTTCTTCAGGGTTTTGAAAAGTCAGTGAATTGGATTTCATTCACTGATTTTCAAAACCTAAGAAGAATCCCCAGAAACTTCGGTTTATGAATAAAAGATAGTATAAATTTCCTGTTCTTTTTTTGGACTGCATCATCAATATCCACTCAATTTATATTTTTATATGATCAAAATTTTTCAGATTAAGCAATTCTTAATAATAAAATAGATTTACATATCTAATAAAAATATTACTTTCTATTGTTGAACCTGATGAAGTCAAAAATTGAATGTTGCTTAAACAATATTTTTTATTCAAGTGTTGTGTTTTTCAAATAATTAATTTCAATAAATAAATAATTGAAAAGATAAAGAGAGACAGACAGACATTAATAAGGGCCCGTTTTATGATACTTTTTGAACGAATACTAATTTGATTAAGAATTCGGAAATTCCTCCCATTTATTAGGTAAGTACAGATTTAAATTTCAATAAATTGTACGAATTCTCTAAGCTCTATTTAATTAGCCCAAATGTTAATATTTAACGTTGAGCTTGTACGTAAATTTACGCTTTATGTCATTTAGTGTGTTGATTCTGAACAAAAATCCTCTAAGCATATATTTATCATTATTAGTGCTATGGAGTAGTCTGGTTCAGGTGGTGTTGCCCGAAGAGCCCACCCCTCCGACCCACCCCTCTATTTCCACTTGCGCTCCCTCATTTACCACCTGCTCATCATTTACCTTTCATTTGATTATAATGTCAAAGATAAACACAACACTGTTCAATTCAATTAAAAGTACAATGGAACAAATTTCGCTTTCACTACGTGTTGCTTTATAATAATTACTACGTGTTTAGGGCTGCGACTTTATAGGGGAACCGGGGTCCGTAGTTTGCTAGCCAGCAAGAGTCCCGCCAAAGACGGGCTTCGAAGCTGGTAAATATATAAATTAATAATCATTAAGTTACTTTGATATTTACCATTTTTAGCTAGATTTCGAAAATATACCTATTGCGCTCACTCTCATGGTGCAAAAAACCGCCAAAAATGAGATAAAAAATCTCATTTTTTGGCGGTTTTTTGATTTTAACTCGAAAACTATCAACTTTTTGTAGATAACCTTTCTATTCAAAATGAAAATTCATTTTTCCTACAAATTTTCCTACAAATTTCATCATTTAGGGTTTTTCCTCAGAACAACCGTTCCGGCACAATCGCTAGTTGAAAATTGGCGTATTCTTTCAGTTTCCGTAAATCCCAAAAACATGCACTTTTTTCGATTTTTTCCAATTTTGACCATGAAAGAGCACGTTTTCGACAAAGACCACTCTATACATTTTTAAACTAGATTAAATTTTAAACAATTTTTTGAAAATAATCGCAGTTTTTCTTTCATAAAAATGAAAACCACTCGTCCTAGAAACTTGATTTCTATCATATTCTCTAGGAATTTTGTTGTTTTTTGATGAAACTCTTAGATTTATAGATATATAGCATTTGCCATGACACTTTTGAAGGTTTGGATCATCCTGTCATGAAAAATGCTAGATATCTATAAATCTAAGAATTTTCAATGTTTCTAGGATGAATGGTTTTCAATTTATGTAGGAAAAACTGTGATTTTTTGAAAAATTGATCATTTCCTGTCATGGAAAATGCTAGATATCTATAAATCTAAGAATTTTAACAAAAAAGGGGTCCAAATAAACATTAAAGTCAACAAAAGTTCTTAGAAAATGAGATAGGAATCAAGTTTGTCGAATAAGTGGTTTTTCTTTTATGAAGGAGAAACTTCGCAATTTTTGCAAAATTGCAATTTTTCAAAAGTTCAACCTCATTGCGGTACGGGTTACCATTATCCAATTAAGATGAAACTTAGTTTTAATTGTAGAAAATTTAATCTAGTTTAAAACTGTATAGAGTAGTTTTTGTCGAAAACGTGCTCCTTCATGGTCAAAATGGGAAAAAATCGAAAAAAGTGCATGTTTTTGGGATATGCTTAAACAGAAAAAATACGCCAAATTTTAACTAGCACTTTGTCCGAACCAGTTGATCGGAGAAAAAACCAAAATGATGAAATTTGTAGAAATTTTATGAACTTCATTTGAAAAGGAAAAATTATTTACGAAAAGTTGATAGTTTTCGAGTTATAGGTAATAAAAAAAAAACCGCGAAAAAAATGAGATTTTTTAACATTTTTTTGCATTTTTGACAATGTTCCGTCACGAAATTTCGTTAGCAAACCTCAGATTCACATTCAACACACCGAAAAACATATAGGATGAAGAAATCAAAACTACCCCAAAACTTTCCCGCGAGGTGCCCTTTAGAGAACAATTTAACTGGAGTAAAAAGGTACTTCAAGAAAAAGAACATAATTCTTGATTAAACATATGAAATATATTTAATTACGGTTAGTTTGTTATAAGAAACGGTTTGTCGTTGCCGTTACTCATCCCATGAGCCCTGCCCTTGGGGAAGGGGGAGGTTCTGACCCCCCCCCCCCCCCGTGGCAACACTCTGTATATATATATTTTTTTTTAGATGGGGGGAATCTTCAAAAGACGTAGTGGGGGATTTTTACCCCTTAAACCTAACCCATCCTTTCAGCCTTGTTCCATCCCACGGAACCGCAATTATGCATTTCTTCGTGGGAAAAGGCCCTTCCAGCTTATAGCTCTTCCTCGTTGGTCCGCTGCAGTTGGGTAATAATGTTGACCGCAGCTTCACACATGGCGGTCCAGGCCTGGTCCCCCGTGAGTATGCGGTTAACAATGGACTCCGGAGTCGCGCGTCCGCCGAATACCTCCCACAGGGTTCTTGACCCTCTTGGAAACGCGGACATACGAAAAATAGTACATGCTCCGCGTCTTCAGTCACATTGCATTCCGGACATAATGGCAATTCGATTATTTTGAATCTGTGGAGATACGCCTGGAAGCAACCTGACGTGAGGTATTAGTTAACCTCACCCTTACTCTTATCCAGCCAAGTTTTTTTGTCAGAGATCAGCCTGTGGTTTCACCTGCCCTTTTCGGACAGATCCCATCTCTCTTGCCACTCTGACAACGATTCCGCCTTCACAACTAACCCGCTGCCCGATGTATATATATGTATATATATATTATATATATGTGGGTATGTGGGGAGGCATGTATCACAATTTTGTGCCCTGCACGAGCCGCAACGTTCAACCGATTGCAATAAAATTTGGCACAAAATTTAGTTTTGATGTAAACAAGAACTGATTAGGTTTTGGTGACTTCAGCCCCAAGGAGGTGTAAATGGTGGGGGTTGAAATCTTAAAAAATTCATAACAACGTTAATATGAATGTTATCAGTTTAGTTGCAAATGGCTAATATTTTACTAATTAACCTCTATAACTTGTGTCTGAAAAGTTTTTGATAGGACCAGTCTAAAGGGGGTAGAGCCCCTTCGAAATCAAGCACAGGGCGACCACATTGATTTCTTTTTAATAATAGATTGATTGATTGAGCTTTCTCTCTCAAATGATTTGCTGAAAAAAATTGCGTCTTAAATAAAGTTTTCCAGCAATTTATATATATATAATGATTTACAGGAGAGCCATTCAAGATGGCTCACTTGTTTCGGCTGAATTATTAACAAGTGGATATTTCTTGTAGAAGAAATGTGACGATCGGATGTAACCCATTTAAGGGAGCATTCTCTGAAATATGCGAATGAGTATGCCCGAAGAGCAAGAGCTGGAGCCTCTCCAATTAATGCTCAGGATGCATGCGAGGGATTTTTTGGATAAATTCCAACTGATCATCCGGGAGGGGGGGTTGCCAAAGTAAGAATGCTATTACTACTGGTGGAAATCAATGGAGGTAGGTGTCAAGAGAAATCGCCCCTCAGACAAAGAGACCTTTAGGTGAGAGAATTGAAAAAAGAGAAGAATGAAAAGAAACTGATAATTGAATCCAAGTTTGAATTCCAGTGCGAAACCACACCGATGAAAAGTCCAAAAGAGAATCCAAGCCCAAGCAACAAACAAACTAAATCCGTAAGTACCTACATATCACACGACTTTCATTTATCTCATTGCAAATAGTATCTGGCGGACCGAGCGATTGAATTAAAATTTAATTTATTTTTTGGCAACGTTTTGACCCGGTCCGGGCGGGTGGCACCCACAATCCCGACAAGCCAAGCCGAAAATCCCGACATGTGTGAAAATTCAGACGTTATTTTAATATTTTATTTACCTTTTTAATATTTACACAAATATATATAGTATGCTGTGGATGCGGATCATCCCTAAAATTTCAAACATTTAGTGTAAAATATTTACTTCAAAATTTCAGGAGGATCTTTAAATTTTAAAATTATTATGCGTTATTTCAAATATTTCTATAAAAATAATATACATTTTTTGTTTTGAAAAGTATATTGGTTCTCGAAATGAAATAAAATTGTTGAATAGTTTCAAGGGGCAATTAAAATGAATGATTCTTCCGAAAATGGTGTGGAAAGAAGGTTTAATGTCCCTGCCTGGTATATATTCCAGTTCAAGCATCTCAAAGACAAGTCCAGACGAGTTTTAGTCTAATAAAAATTGTTCTCGCTGAGGAAGTATTAAAATAGATATAATACAAAAAAAAACAATAAATAAAGATGATTCGAGAATTTTTGGACTAATCCATTTCTAAGAACACTATATAAGATCGTCCTTCGGTGGGGCTGTTACTAACCAGGTGGCTTCTCCCCCTCGACACCCTTGCAGCTTGAAGACTTATAAAGTCAATTTCTGAATAAGTAATTTCAGGATTTCACATTTTCTAAATAAGTGAAAATATGAAATCAATTTAATTATTTTATCCCACAAGGAGAGAATTTCTAATTATTCCCAATGGAGTTTTGTCTCGTGTTTAATCAATTGTAGATTGAATTATACAATTCGCTGGGTAAATCGTAATCAAAGGGCTCGTCGTTACTCAGCGTTCTACTATATCTATGATTTAGCACCAGGGGATGTTTACATGTGCAATAGAGAATGGATTGCATTTCCAAGCATCTATCAAATAATTAAGTTACCAGTCTGAGAAATCCTAATTATTTATTTATTCCATTCCCCCATATCATGAATTTGGTCTTCCTCAAATTGAAAGGCGTTGTTGAGAGTCACCAGTATCACACTGGTACAAATAGGTTTTCCTATTAAATAAAATAAATATACACTCAATAGCAAAAATAAAGGCAGTGAAAACTTTTTCTAAGACTCGGAATCTTTCGGAAAATTTTAGTGTATTAGCAATTTTTAGGGTTCCATTCTGTTTCGGACCACCCTTGGTTATTTTAAGAATCCTAATGGTTATAAAAGAGAGTTTTCCATAGGTCTGTGAAATTTCTGTATAATGTTGATTTCTCTAGAAATCAAGAGAATCTATTTGGGAACTTTATCCAAATGCTCAACTGTTTTATTTTTCTTAAGATCTCTGAAAAGAGACGGGGTGGATTGGGGTCAATAATAACAATGACGGCTTATATACCATATATACATATAGTGTTAAAATTGAAAAGTTTTTATTTTGCCGAGAGTAGCAGAGTTGTTGATTCATAGAGAGAAACAAAGAGGTTTCCTCTGCTTGATGCAAATAAACATACACAATATATAATTAATAGGGATTGTATGTTGGTGCAAGGTGAAACATCTTTAATAAAGATAAAAGTAAATAAATATTATATGAAATATTCATTTACTATGAGTTAAGATTTCTAGGTCACTTGTTTCACATTAAAATTAAAAAATACAAGAGGTAAATTTTTTCAAAATATATATTTCAAGCTCTGAGTTCATCTTCAGGAAAGTACAGAATTATAACTAATACAAAATTCGAATGCAAAGGTATATATAGATTTAATGAACAAGAGAAAAATTGTTTTCATTGTTTAAATTAATTTTAAGGGATAATCTCTTTTTGTGATAGACTATTGTTCAGTGAAAATTTGAGTAGGGTAGGCTCTAATGACCTATGGATAAATAAAGGAAAATTCGAAGTAAGCCCAAAAAATATATTCCTAGCCTATAGATAATAACCAATGTACTTCTAATTTTCCTTTATTTATCCATAGGTCATTAGAGCCTCATCATCATTGAGTATACAGTCCTAAGACTGGTTTGATGCAACAATCCGTCTCCACTCGACTCTGTCCCCCGCCAGCTGTTTGACCTCTCTAAATGTCTGGCATCCCATATCCCCAACTATTTGGTTGAAATATTCTAATCTGGGTCTTCCCCTTCCCCTTTCTTTCCCACCTCCCCCTCCAAAATATCCCTAAGCACTCTCCCATGTCTCAGTGGGTGCCCCATCATCTGACCTCTTCTCTTCTTCAGACTCTTCCACAAGGTTCTTCTTTCTCCTATTCTTCCAAGAACTTCTTCATTTTTAATTTTATCCATCCATTTGAAATTCATCATTCTTCTGTAGCACCACATTTCGAAAGCCTCTAACCTCTTTCTCTCCGCTTCTCTAATTGTCCAGGTTTCACACTCGTACATGGCTATGCTCCATACATATGTCTTCAATAGCAACTTCCTGTTTTCTAAGCTGATTGAGGAGGAGCATAGTAGTCTTTTGTTTTGAATTAAACCACATTTTTGCTTGGGCAATTTCTTGATTTAATTTCGTTTTCGCTCCTCCCATCCCATGTTATTTTACTTCCTAGGTAGTGGAATTCCTCATCTCCTTCTAGGTTTTCTTGGTTAATTTTGATGCATTCCTATCTCGTTTGTTCTTTTTTTGTACATACTAGGACCTTGGTTTTATTCTTGTTTATTTTCATTTTGATTTCTTCTATTAGGATTTGGTTAATTCCATTCAGGGCGTCCTCTAATTCTTTTTTATTGCTTCCTAGAAGGGCAATGTCATCGGCAAATCTTAACATAGCGATCTTTTGACCTTGGATTTCGATACCTGTATCAATTTTGTCTTTGAATTCTTTAATCGCTTCTTCTATGTATAAGTTGAAAATCATGGGTGACAGCACATATCCTTGTCTTACTACTTTTTTTATTTTGGCTTCTCTTTGCTCATCTCCAATATTTATAATTGCTGTCTGGTTTTGATATAGATTGTAGATTAGTCTTCTCTCCCTGAATTTTATTCCCGCCTGTTTTAAGATTTTAAACATAATTTCAATTTATTTATTTATCAATTTATTTTAATTCAATCTTTCTTTCTCAAATAGATACTCAATTCTTTACATAATTTCCAATTGACGTTATCGAATGCTTTTTCTAGGTCTATGAATCCGATGTAGACAGATTCTTCCCTGATAAAAGCCCTTTCTATTATTAGTCTAAGAGAGAGAATTGCTTCTCGGGTGCTCTCTGTTTCTTCTAAAGCCGAACTGGTCTTCCCCCAGATTTTCTTCAACTCTTTGTTATTAGAGCCTACCCTACCCAAATTTTCACTGAACAATAGTCTATCCCAAAAAGAGATTATCCCTTAAAATTAACTTAAACAATGAAAACAATTTTTCTCTTGTTCATTAAACCTATATATATCTTTGCATTCGAATTTTGTATTAGTTATAATTCTGTACTTTCCCTGAAGATGAGCTCACAGCTCGAAATATATATATTGACAAAATTTACCTCTTGTATTTTTTTTAATTTTAATGTGAAACAAGTGACCTAGAAATCTTAACACATAGTAAATGAATATTTCATATAATATTTATTTACTTTTATTCTTCACACATATATATATATATTAAATATATATATATATAATTTATTTATTATTTATTAATATGTGTGTATGTTTATTTGGATAAAGCAGAGGACAACCTCATTGTTTCTCTCTATGTATATAGTGTTTCTAATTTGGCGAAATTACCTATGATGTCTATTCCAGAGAAGAGTTCACTTCTAGGCTTTAGTTTTTGCTGCAATCTTCCACATTGTAAAATATGTTTTAGTTTTCTTTACATCCCTATATTAATTCTAATTAAGGACAACTTATTTAAGTACTAATGCATTACAGGTAGTTATGTTATTAATTATATTATTCAAAGAATGTTAATAATCAAACAACCAACATTTCAACAACATTAAGTTTAAACTATTGATCAAAAATCATCTTTTCGATTGCATTTATAAGGATCAGCCAGAGCATGTGGCTAAAATGTGAATTGAATCTAAAATTAATTATATAATTTGCCCTACTTCCTGACATGCGCGGATCCAGGGGGGGGCAATGGGGGCGACCGCCCCCCCCCCAAAGCATTGGAGATCAACATTTTTTATATGTTTATTTAATTTTTTTTTTTTTTTATATAATTAAATTTTAAAATTGAAGAAAATAAAGTTCTATGGGGCTGCCTCCCCCCCCCAAATCAGAGGTCTGGATCCGCGCCTGCTTCCGGATGCATAACAATTATTATTTAATGCGATTTCATTGAACCGTTTCATTATTTTATTCATCAATTCATAAGTTACAATCTCGATACCATATCCGATTCCTGTCAAAATTATATATTTTTTAATTATTATGCGACTTTTAACTAAAATTTGAGTATCAAACAAATCGATATAGATAATAATATTATAATTGAAGTAAATTCATTTATGCCTAAACCGATTAAGTTAGAAATGAATAGAAAATGGCGTATCATTAAATTATTATAGCTTTATATAATAATAGTAACACCTCTTTGTTCGACTTCAATTCAATATAATTTTGACGAAGTTTCAACTTAATAAGCACTGCTCAATTTCCCAATAAAGTCAGCAAACTAAAAGTTTGTTGCTTTTTGTTCACAAATGTTATGTGGGTCATTAATGGAGAACCCGGTTGAAAATGAGAGTATAATTGGAGCTTCGATTCTAAATAAATTAATGGCAACTAATTTTAATTGATATTCAATTCGGGTACTGAGTAGATTTAATTTAAAATTACCTATCAATCACTGAAAATTATTGCATTCTATCGTGACGTGCACTGGATTTATATCCCAAATGACATAGAAAATATTGATAATATGAAATATTTATTAATGATTATGATTGGCGCATTGGTTGCCTAAAAGTAAAGTCACGAGGAGTGACAGCTGAACCAGGGACGAATAATGTGGGATGGAAAATAGAAACGAGGATTTTGACCGAGATTATAGAATATATTATTATAAACGAGTATTTAAAATTATCCTATTATATCTAAACCACTAAGCATCCATATAGTACCATTTTTATGGGAAATTAGAGAGAAAAATGATATTATTTTCTGGTCTCGCTGCCCTTAAATTATGGTTATTTAGAGATTTTTTCCTTAGCAAATAGTTGGACACTAATAATCTGCAGGCCAAGTGAGAGTCGGGGTCGCATACCGTAGAGTATATTATTATCAAAAATAGTTGAGATATCAAATTCACATTTTGTCAGGACATGCTACTTACTCAGATAACAATATCATACATACATGTTTCGGCCGTAGCTATCAGCAATCTTTAGTCTATAAAAAATTAAGAAGAGGAATGAAAATTTATCAACATTTAATATAGAGTATATTTTTTTATTCCAAATATAAAAAGAATTAAGAGAATAATTATTAATTACTTAGAAAGTTCTAGTTTGATCCAGGTAGGTTTCTTATAACACGGTATTACATTATTATAACGAGATTCCATTGCAATATGCATGATGCCTGCCGCCGCCGCCACCGGTAGGCTGAAATATTTTGCCTACTAATCTCAGGTGCGGATTTAAACTCTTTTGAGCCCCTAAATAATAATGTTATATATATAAGTAGGATGGGTGCGAGGTAGATGAAATTCGTGTTCCACTGAAATGTGAAGTGTTTATTAATATATACAGATATTTACAATGAGTTTTATATTAGTTACCTGAAATGTGAAACTCGAAATTTCAGGACCTTTATTTAGTTTTAACAATGATGTTTATTAAAAGTGATTTTATATATTATCTGGTTATTAAATATTGTATATTAACAATTGTGTTTGAATTGAGCGTTTTAAAATGACTCTCTACTGCTTGATGTCTCAATCTATTATGTCGCTTGCTTGTCCTTGTCTTCCCTTCCACTCGTCTTCATGTGTGGGTGTTTCGAACTTACATATATTCTAATAATTTCGATGTAAAAAATTTTTTTACCATCTTTAAATTGTTCCAAGGTATGACATATGTTGTTAATTTTAAGTTGTTGTCTGTGTGATAAGAAATTTCATTGTATAAAAATTGTGTAATGATGAAATGTTTTTAGGCTGATGATGACATAATAGAAAATGTCGAAACGTTCCTGGTAACAATAAAATAAAATAAAGAAAAATAAATGATAAAAATGTCTTTTTTTTGTCAAAAAAGAATAAAACCAACACCTATTTAAATGAGATCCTCAAGGAGTGTAGTTATATTTAGTTATATATTATAATTATTTAAATTTAGGGAACGAAGAAAAGATTACTTTTATTATAGACAAAAGGATCAGCCGGGGCTCGAACCCGGGATCTTTGCATGTGTACTGCAATGCTTTGTCATACGAGCTTTAGGTCCTATATCCACTAAGCTACTGATCCCTGAACCCAAACTAATACCTATCGTCTATATGAATTATGGAATTTCTTTTTTTAATCCTCTCCTCGTTCATTTTTCGCAGCGTAGGCCTTGATTCATTAATTAACACAATTAGCCCCAGCTGATCTTTTTGTCTATAATAAAAATAATCTTTTCTTCGTTCCCTAAATTTAAATTTGTTATTAATTGTCTTTACACGGCCTCGTTGTGGTCGCGCCCCGGGTGAAGAAAAAATTATTTTAAATCTTTGGGGTCTGCGATCGATTGGGAGGCGCTGGAATATTTAATTAATAATTATTTTTTTATAATATCTTACAATGTATCCTACATTGTAGGGAAAATTAAATTTAAAAAAACAGAAACACAATTCATGAACGGAGTTCTTTTTGTGGGATTTAAATTCAAAAAAGAAAGTTCTAATTTAATAAATTTTAATCCATAAGCAGAGAAATGTATATTATTAATAAAATTTAATTTTTTACTCATTTAAATTCAAATATAATGTATATTTTAAGAAGGGATTCAAGAAATGGCAATTGGAACAGATTAAGATTTAAAACAGAGCAGGTCAATGAGCGAATGAAGGAGCATAAGGAAATTCTCGGAACAACATCCCCAGACAGGCAGAAAAAGAGGATAAAATCGATCCACCAATCAAGATATTATATTAGAGCACATGATCTCAAATGAAGGGCATGGGAGGGAGAAGGAGAAAAAGCAAGCCCTAAAAAGGCGAAGCATGCGGTGGAGCTCATATTATATTACTCATTACATATTATACCAATATTACTACCATTATATATATTACTCACTATATATTAATATACTCATTATATTATTATTATATTACTCTCTCTACCACGCTCGCTCTCTTGATTTATTCATTATATTACTCTCTTTCTCTACTTTTTATTCATCATACTATCCATTATACTATACGCCTATTATATTGCCATTGTTGTGATTTGCACGTTGTGGACCGCAAGCATAAGTCGCATGCTCCAACGACTTCTCTGATATCGTTTAAGAGGAAACTGCAAGTGCTGGCCCGGCGTCGTCGTTTTGAAGACGGACTGTAATTGCTGCTGGACACCCATACGTGGCCGCCTCTTGTTTTGTCTCCATTATTGTAAGACGAGAAATACCTCTTTTATCTGTCTCTGCTTGGATTCGCGCCCATTGCGAACAATATCTGCTTACAATCTTAATATATGAGCAAGTCTAATTGTATTGAAACATTTCTGATTTTATCCATTTCATTATTTAATATATTGATTTTCTTCTTGCTGCTATAAATAAATTGTCAAATATCTAATCTCTGGTTCTATCATTCTTTCGAGTAAAACCTAAAAAAAATTTAATTCATCACCTTTAATAGTTAAATCCCCTCACCTACCATTCCCAAAATCCATTCAACCCCTTTAGTATTTTTAATTATTATTTTATTATTCATTATTTTATTTATTTTTTTTAATATTTTTTTTGTTTGATAATATCTATACATAAAAAATTAAAATCAGTAAAATAACAATAGCCAATTTAAGACAAAGAGAGTTACACCACCGCGAAGCAGATCAAGTATAAAGTAAAAAAGTAAGTATTTCTTACAATTAAAATATATATAAATCTCAAATTAAAATAAAAAACCTATTAATAGCCTTTTAACCTATTAAAATCTATTAATTTCATATTTTTAAAAATTGTTTCAAAGGAGTTATTATCGTTTTTTTATATTGGACTTCAAATAAACTACCCTTTAAAATGTAAATTTCCTAATAATAATTAGTTGATATAAAAGATAAATATAAATAACACACAGATATGAAATTTCAATAGATTTGAATAAATATCTAATGAGAAAAAAAATAAAACTTTTTGCCATTTCTAGTTGATTCGCTCCCGGAGAGAAGAAATTGAATCTTTTCATACAATTTCTTTTAAAATACAAAATTCTTAATCAAGATGTTATTTTCTTTATATTAAAAAGTTACTATGAACCTCAAGGTAGATTAAAACGATAAAATAAGATCGATTTCTTTCTCATTTATAATAATTTTGGTCTGTTATATGGATAGGTTGTGTCGAGATCAGAGACATGTTTTTTGTTATTGATTCATAAAGTCCATTCACTCTACATAATTGGAATATCTTTTAACTCGTAAACTATTGATTTTAGACATTTCTCTCATATTAACTTTTCTGTTGGAAATTAACTCTTCTTTAATAAAAGTCCTTATATGAATTTGTTTACCTTAAAGGGTTATAGGCAGTAATTGTGAAATTTATGTGGACAGTTGGATAAATATTGCTCTAACGTCCTAGATATTCTACATATAAAAAATTATAATGAAGAAACATATTTATAATTTGATTTACTAAAAGAAAGTTCATTATGTAAAATTATCCAGATGTCTATTTAAATATCTAGAGAAGATAAACATTAAAAATTAAATATTTTTTTCTGAATAAAGTAAAAATTACTTTACAAAAATAAAAGCGATTTTAGATAAAGGGTGCCTCTTAGATTGAATGTCAAGATTTTTATTGAAATTCGTGTCATCAACCAAATTCCATATTTTTTGAATCAAAAAATTACCTGGCCAATTTATTGGGCTAAACTTTTTATATTGAAAAATATTTACATTTACATAATCTTAAACTATTGATTTTAGACATTTCTCTCATATAAACTTTTATGATGGACATTAAATGTACTTCAATAAAAGTCCTTATATGAATTTGTTTATCTCAAAGTGTTAGGCGCTAATGGTGAAATTTAAGTGAAAAGTTAGATAAATACTCCCTATAAACTCATTGTTCCCCATATAAAAATCGAAACTCCATTATTATGAGGCATCACTTATCTATTTCTCATTAAATTATTTCGTTAATTCCAAAATTTGTCAGTTCTAGTAAAAAGTTAGTTGATCTCTAATCGGATTACCGAAATTGAAACCTTGCAGTGCTAATCAGATGGCCGGCTGCCGCCTCTAGAAAAACTCCGTGACTACGCCATTGGTCGCGACCATCCCATTTTGAGCCACTTAACTAAATTTTGGAGTCGAAAAATATAAAACGTCAATGACAATGAAGAAATTATGTTGGACAGCAAATTTATTCCGATTCGATCAAACAAGACTGGATTTTTTTAAAGCAATTTAAAGAAAATTTCAACAAAAGAGATTAACACAATGTTGAAATGATTCAAAAGATAAAATAAAATGTATATAGGTAAACATTCATTTAATATTATTACCCTAATCAATTAAGATATCTTTCCCCATATAGCACTATTTATGACAAATTCAAGCTGATTTCTCAGTTAGTTCACGGCCAATTTGGGGTCAAACCGCAGAATGTTGAGTGTGAAAATCAACCTCAGCCAAGCTTTTATCAATTTACCCCAAATTATTCCTAGTAGCACAATGTTTCAAACTATATAGTTACTATATAGTAACTATATAGCTTGAAACATTGTGCTACTAGGGATAACTCATTTAACTGTTTATAATTGATTTCTGGATTAGAATGCTAGGGATGAATATTTCTTAAAACCCAAGTTATGATGCAGTGGTCTTTCCAAGGAAATATTATGCGGAACAGGGCCGAATTTGAGATTTGGATAGGTTGAATAAGTTGGGCGTACGTGAAAAAAGCATCCGGTCCAGAAGCAAAAGCCAAGCTCACATGCAGCAGCTTTTTTTTTACAGAAGTGGCTATTTTATTGATGATATGACGAGTTTTCATACTCTAATCTTGAATAACTTTTAATCACCCGATCTACTTAATCGTATTAACTTATTTATATCTATTAAAGCTGAAAGTATTGATTAATTTAATTCCACTTTAATCTAAAAATCAATTCATAAAATATTATTTCTTCTTCGAAATATTAATAATACTAAGTAATCATTTAATTGATGACAATTAGAGTTAAGGGAAGCTATTTAGCAGAGCAATAGCCAATTACTTCGCCTCTCGGTTTAATTATCTGAGAAATCTGCAGTGTGAGGAGAATGGGAGAGAAATGTTCTAGATTCAAGACGGCTTCTCAATTTAAGACTCAATAAACTTAACCGTCTAACGACAAAACAACAGACGAAAAATACAGTTCTCTTTCCAGGCTCACTACAAATTTATCACTTACTCTGGCCCTAAAGATCTATAATAAAATAGACTTAGAGGAATACTACTACTAAAAGAGGGATTGAAATCTACTAAAGTCCAATAAAGAGATGGGGAAAAATTCGAAACTGTTTTTCTAAGTCCAGATATTTTATTTATTTATTTCACTTATTTTAAAATAAAAATATGATTCTAAGAATAATAAAAAGCAATCTAATAATACGACAACAGCAATAATAATAATAAATAATACTAGGGCAATCTATATGTAGTTCTAGTAAAACAGCGGAAATTATGATTTGGCAAATTTTTTAGCAATGAGAGTTCAGAAGCTAAAAAACACCAAAATCCAATCAGTTCTTTCTTTTATAAATATTCGTATGAACCGAGGCGGCGTTTATTGGGCAAGGGAGGGAACTGCCCACCCCCCACCCTGAGGATAATGGTATATTTTTTTTGTATTTTTTTAAATTTTTTCATTTTTTTGGATTTTCTATTTTATTCTTCTGGAAACTACAATTGATTTTATTGTAATTTACGAAATGTAAGGGGCAGTGGAAAATGGAAATGGTAAAGCTGTACAGGCATCGGACCACCGATAATAATAATATTATATAATACTCTGTACTGAAAGCCTGCCTACTGGAAGGCCCTTTTATTTAATTCGCACAAGTTTTTTTTTTTTGCGAATTTTGTTAAACAATGTCTGAACCATGGAGAAAAATTATTTTAAACAATTATTTTTTATCTAAAAAAATCACAAAATGTTGTCATTTACTTGATCCGAGATTGAATTGATTATTTTTAAATATATGTCAAAAGAGTTGTTTTTACCTCCTCGGGAATTAAACCCAAGTGCCAAAATTAGCAATCCGGGACAATTGACTACCGCGACACATATATCAGAGAGGGGTTCACCTCATAGGGTAGCCAATTGGCCTGAATTGCTATTTTTGGTACTCGGGTCGATTTCCGAAGGTGCAAATACAACCCTTTAGACATACGAGTAATATATTTAATAATAATGCATACAGTCATCTTGTAGATCTCGTAATTTTCTTGGAAATTTAAAGTCTACTTCACACTTCTATCAGCAATTTGAACTCTTATATTTTGTAGTCTAACTGTCTATGTTTGTTTATCTAGAAGTCTAGATTATGATACCTGGTGTAAATATGTTTGGATTTTTAATATAGAGAACAGTCGATTCTGGATTTTTTCATGTTTTGAACTTTAGGTTCAGAAATGCAGAAAATCCTTATTTTGAATGATTTCCTTGTGATTTTAAGGCTTTGAGATGATAAAGTCAATAATAAACTAAAAGGTGTTTTTCAATTTCAATATTAAAATATTGTTTATTTTTAAGTCCCATTCATAGTTTATTCACAAATAATTTAAATTGAAAGTTTCTTTTTGCCGAGGGTAGCAGATTTTTATAAATTAAAGGAGAATTAAAGAGTGTCTTCTGCTGGAAAAATAATTTTTTTAATTTATTTATAAAAAAAAACTATAGTTTCGTTATAAATAAATTAAAAAATGTATTTTTCCAGAAGATGACCCACTCTTTATTGTCTCCTTTAATTCACAAATAATTTTATAATAAAATTTATTAAGAAAATATTTTTTTTATCCCAAGTTATTTAAATTGAAAAATACATTTTGAAAAGTTTATTACCCATATTTTTATTTATTTTATTGATCGCTATCTCTCTCACCGGAAATCTTACCAAGTTTTGAAAAACTTTTATATGTAAAAGTGACAAATTAGTATGTAATTTTCATGCATTATAGAAACATTTTAAATCCTCAGCCGTAGAAATTCTTATAAAATTAATGCTAATGTTACCAAATAACCAGAGGGGAGTTTATAAAATTAGAAAGCCACATCTATATATACCTACCTGAGCATCAACCATTTCATTAGCATCACATAATTTTAAATAAATCTTCATAATCCTATATTGTGCTCATTAATACGAAAGTGGCGCGTGATTTTGCCAAAATAACTTCATGTGCCACATTCAAAAGGGGAGAAAAAATCACTTTTATTAGATTAAGTATCAGCCTTTTATTAAAAATAACCCCTCGAGTTTTTTTTTTTTTATATGCGGTTAAAGAGATAACGTTGCTGGCCGACACCGAGGTCGGTAAAGAGGAGTTGAAAAGGCTGACTGCCCATTCACTCTAATTTGAATTAAAACTTTATAAGAAGAAGGAAAAGTATTTTAATGCCGTTGACGCGAATTGCTTTTTCGGAAAGAATTTCGATTTGATGAGTCAGTGATTGAACAACCTATTTCTATTTAAATATGTATTTGAATAATATTAAAAAAGTACTATTGATTTCGATTTAAGCTGGCTTGTTTAATAATAAGCTGACGTGTTCTGATGAGGCCATCCACTTGACTTTACCATACAACCTGGCACCTCACTTATATTTAATATTTAATAAAATTATTTATAATCATGTAGGGGAGGGGGGTTAGTTTTTCCATTTTTAGACTCCTGGGCTCCCACTGATTATGTATACAAGATTTGGTTGAGTTTGGTAAATGGCCAAGATTTTCATTTTTTGAACCTACACCCCCTCCCCCCAATTTTAGGCGGTTAGTTTTTGCATTTTTAGACTTCTGGGGTCCCACTGATTATGTATACAAAATTTGGTTGAGTTTGGTAAATAGCCAAGATTTTTATTTTTTGACCCCGCCCCCCCCCCCCATTTTGGGCGGTTAGTTTTTGCATTTTTAGACTTCTGGGGTCCCACTGATTATGTATACAACATTTGGTTGAATTTACTCAAATGGCCTAGATGTTTAATTTTTAACCCCCTTCCACCCCCCCCCCTTAATTATGGTTCGATATGCACCAAAATCTAATCAGCTCTTAATCTTAATGCACCAAAACTATGTGTGAAATTTGGTTTTGATATTCACACTAGTTTTTGAGCTAGCTCGTCCACAAAAAATTGCTAACGCAAAGACTTTTTGTAGAGTGACATGCCATAGTTACGCTCAATTTTTTAATCAAAATAGTTTCAGCCGTTTTTGAGATATTTCGAAAAAAAAGAGGAAAAAAACACTTTTTTCATGCACGATTACAATACTTGAACATACCCTGTATGGTAAAGTAATAAAAAAAATTGATTCTTAGGTTTTAAGCTATTTGTTCTGAATGGGACTATCGGCAATTTTTTAGTTTACTATACGAAGCATTTTTTTGTTTTTAAATGGAATTGATGCAAGAAGGGGATGCAGCAAAAATGTGCAATCTCTGTAGTCCAGGGTAGACTCTTGGATCTTGAAAACAAGGAGAAGAAATTTCAGGAAATAGGTTGGATTTGAAGGGATCTGTGGAAGCGGGTCTTGAATGTCTTAGGCTGGTTAGAGATAAGGCGGATTTTTCCACGGCGTAGTATTGGCCGTCACCGCCTTTCCAAAAGTTTAAAATAGGCAAAAGATCTTTCGAATCTTTGTCGTAAACGTGCTCCTTCGTGGTCAAAATGGGAAAAAATCGAAAAAAGTGCGAATTTTTGGGATATTCAAAAGTGATCCGGGGGGCTGTTTTTTGGATCCCCATAAAAAATCTTTTTTTAATCGACGCGAAATTTTGTCCTCTTTAATTTACTATATGATGGTTATATACAAAATATGGACCGTTTTCTAACCCCTGCACCCCCACCCAACTCCTCACCCCGCACCCACCCTCCGCACCCAGTTTTTGCATTTCTAACCTTCTAGTGACCCACAGATTATGTATACAAAATTTGGTTGAGTTTGGCACCAAGAGAAAGAATTTTCATTTTTTGACCCTCCCCTCCCCCCATTTTGGGTGGTTAGTTTTTGCATTTCTAGCTCTCTAGAGGCCCAGAGATTATATATACAAAATTTGGTTGAGTTTGCTCCAAGGGCAAGAATTTACATTTTTTCACCCCCCCCCCCCCCTTTTTTTTGGGTGTTTTTTTGGGGGAAATTTTTTTAAACAAAAGTTGTCAGAAATCACATCCCCTACCACTTTGTTCATCATAAAATTTGCCGTAGGGTTAATAGTTTAGGAGTTATTTGATAATTTTCATTCGTGCGCCCCCCAAACCCCCTTCTGGGGTCAAAATATCAAAACGTTATATAGCTAAAAACATAAGTTAGAAGACACCTGATGTAAATATGAAATTTCATAATAATCCCTTCAGCCGTTTTGACGTGAATCGTGAGCAACTTTTCGCGGAACCCACGGAAACACACAGACATACAGACAGACAGACAGACAGGAATTTTGTTGAGGGTGTTTTCGTTCATAACTTTGCTTGAAACGTGTGCAACCAAACTTTGGCGTGATTTGGAGCAATTTACAGACAAAACCTTAATTTTATATATATAGATAGATTTATTTAAAAAGAGAACTATCTTTTAAAACATTTCTCTACTTCCATTTTTAATTTAGTCTGTATTTGAGTCTAGTGGAATATAATTGACTATTACTTTACTCTACTTATATCTGAAGAATCTCGTTCTATCCCAAGTGAAAGAGTCTTTCTAGAAGAATACAAATTATAAGAATATTTCTATTCGACTAAAACTTGTCTGGACTTATCTTTTTGATCCTCGTAGCTTATCCAACATCAATTTATAACAAATAGGTAGAGATTTTTAGCTATGTGGCCTTTTTAGAAAAATAAATTTCCCTTTTTTTATCACATTCGAATTAAATAATCGCTTTCCGTGCACACTCATCAGTAAAAAAAATTCTTATTTTTCTCCCCGAGCTATGGACAGAATTGAAATCTAGATAAACAAATAGACAGAAAAAATCTACTTTTTAAAAATTTCTCCCATTATTCGGACATTTTTAAAAAGGAATAAGAAAATAAACCTTGCAACGGATCGTTGCTAGATTTTTATCCAAAAGTCATTTGAAATATTAATATATTTATTCCTTTATTATTAATCAGACATCTGGCTATTTGAAGTCCATGTTGATTTAAAATAAAAAATAACGATCGATTTTTATCTAAATGGTAACGTACCTTTTTACATACATTCAATTTTTTGATTTTTTTGACTATGAGCTATATAACCGATCAAATGAATAAATTTTAAAGAATAAAAAAATGTACTTTTGCTTTAAGGTAAAGTACTTTAAAATATAGTTTTGCTAAAAACTTTACATAACCTTTTTTTGTTGTCCTCAAGGTACTTAATTATAATATTAAATCTCATAAAAATTGGTTATGTAATTTTCAAGATATTTAGAAAAAACTAAAAATTCTGGAATAAAGTACTAATGTTTGTGGGCTGATATGTACCAAATTAATCAGCTTTCATTTTGTTAAAGTAATGATAGGTTTTTAAATTTTATTTCAAACAGTTGAACGGTGTAGAAAAAATCATCGACGAAAAAAAGGATAACATCCATCCATCCATCCACCCGAACAGACTAAATGAAAAAATCTCATTTTTTGGCTTCTGGACGAGATCCCATGTAATTTTTGGCAAAACCGTCATGTACTAAAATTTAAGCTAAATGAATACTACAATTGGTTACATTGATTGAGACACATGGGTTCCGTAGTCTTTACCTGAGGACCCTTTGAATTCGCGCTTGGTAGCTAGACCGAATCCAATACTTTTATCTTCTTCGCATTGGATAAAGTAAAAATAACAATTTCCTAGTGAATTCATTATGTTAGTCAGCTGGCAAGCTTCTTTATCTCTAATAATAACTAGTATTAACAATAAAGCCCTACCGAGCTACTAATCTTTGGCTAACTTAAATAATTTAATGCTAACAAACAGTGAATTCTACTACTTCGACTTAGTTAATATCTATTATATAATAAATTTATATAAGTACTCACGAAAGAGCTTTTTAAAACTAGTTTTTACTAGATAGATACTCGATTTAAGTGACTTCGAGTTTCCACGGTAACACCTATACTTAAATAAATTTTCGAATGAAATCTTGCCCCTCCCACCCCGGAAAACAGTCCCGTATAAGAGCTTGTTCGATCATCTCTAGCTGTAAGAGTAAATTTTAAATTTCATACCACTGAGATATATTAACTATTTTGAGTTATTTCCTTCACAGACAGAGAATAGATTTTTAGGCACTTTTTCAGCTCAGGGAAATCACAAAAGGCAAAGTTTTTTTTTTCAAAACTTGCTCTCTAACTATGTAGAGTTATCGTATACTTCCATCTAAGTGAGATTAAATTTAAACTACTTTATTCTATACCAACTGCTAGAGACAGGTCTTAAACACAATTTCTTAGCTGATATTTTTTTTTTTTTTTTTATGATATTGATGTGAGAAGGAGATACACCAGAAGGTGCATCCCCTAAAGGCCTGTATGGGCTGGCCCCTCCATTGTGAAAAGAACAGAGTAGAAGGAAAAGAAGCCGGGATCACGAGCCAAATCTCAGAAAGTTAGATATAGTCCAATTTACTAAGTTTTTAGGGGCTTCGAGCAGTGGTAAATTCTCCGCGCGATAAATTAGGTTAAATTTATCTCCCACTTAATTTTTATTACCAGACCATATACTTACAGAAAAATGTCTGGGTATAGCCGGGAATCGAACCCGAGACCTCCGGGTTGCCAGCCAGTTATTCTGACCATTACACCAGGTAGGCGGTCAAATATTAAATAAGATAAAATTAATTTTACTATAATTGTTGGTAAATAATAGGGATGGGATTGTTTAAAAAATTTTTTAAGAAGATTAGTGAAGCTACAATTATTTCTTTATTTTGAGAAAATTCCTACTAACGTTTCGACCTTTTATTAAGGTCAACTTAGGAAGCAGGATGCGCTAAACGTTAGAAGGAATTTTTAAAATATAGAAATAATTGGAACTGTACGACTTTTCTAGAAATATTTATTTATTTAATTATTTTTTAAATCTTATATTTAAAAAAAAAACTAAAAATCTTTTTAAACCAAATAAATAAATTGACATGTTCTGGTATGGCCATCCACTTGACTTTACCAATACACTATACAGCATACACTTCTGGTTGAGTTTGCTGCATGTGGCTTAGATTTTCATTTTCCGGCCCCCCGCCCCCCATACACAAAAAAAGCGTTTATTAAATAGCAAATTGGTTTTTAAAAATTTTTTACAAATAACTCTAGCAATTGATTCTATCAACTCTTGAACTAACGTATTCATTAAATAGTGTTGATAATTTTAGATTTGTAAAAAATAAGTAAAAATTGCCATCAGACCTGCTTGAACTTTTCAGAAATATCTCATTTTGTATATTTTATCTTTCCATGAATGATTCTTATTTATTGATATTTCAAATAAATTTGATCCTTTATCAAAACTTTGTTGACATGTAAACTAATATTGAGAAAGTATGATACTTTGTAACTGTATCTTTTAATTTAGTTTCGCTTATTATTTTTTTTATAAAATTCAAAAATTATTAACAATATTTATTGAATATGTTAATTTAAGAGTTATCAAATTACATTGTTATTTGTAAAAATTTTAAAAAACAATTTGCTATTTAATAAAGTTTTTAATTAGTGGTTCAAATTTTTTTGCACTGCAGTGTAAAACGGAATAATTATAAAATTTTATTAAATAATTTTTTTACAAAGTTTTTTAACAATTTTATTT